>JANHFJ010008170.1:148079-158876 GCA_032468195.1 Cerberus rynchops
GATCTTGCACTCATAGATTTAAAGTATAAAGTATGAAGCAGTGTTAACATAGGCATTCTTTGGGGATGATTATCCTTTCTCTTCTGTTTTTTCCTATTGTTTTAGTTACAGTGCATGCTGCCTTATGCAAGCCTGTTAAACATTAGGTGACAAAATCCATCATTGTAAAAGAAAATAAAAATGATTAGTCAAAGCCACATTGTGCCATTCGTTTGTTTGTTTGTTTGTTAAATTTATTTGCTGCTTATCTCATTGAAGGGTTACTCTAAGAGGCTTACAACAATAAAAAGGAGGAAACAAAAAGCATACAAATAAAGCAGAAGTAAAATAATAGAACCACAATAAAATAAATAATGAAAAAGAACACAAAGAGAGTGCATCAATACGATAACACAAAAGATAGATGCACAAAGGCCCTGGCAGATTCCTCACTCAGTTATAGACCAGGGCAAACAGCTATGTTATTAAGGCCTGTTTAATGGGGGCTGCCAGAAATCCAATAAAATAAAGAGCCCAAATCAGTCACATCAACCAATAATTCTTTCTAGAGAGGTGGCCATATTTTCTATTGATAAAAATCTAGGAACCAATTTTAAAAGCTGCCCTACCACGTCTAGCACATTACTATAATCTAACTTGAATGTCACTAATAGGGCACCCTCAAATAAGGTCACGTCCTCTGTAGGTAAGGTCACAGCTAATCTGGTGGCTTTAGCTGATAACATGTTTTCTTGGTTATGAGTACAAATGTGATAGATTTCCTTACCTCTAGTTCTGCTCTTTTGATTAAATTTCAGCTTTTTCACCCTTGCTATCTCCAGATCATCTCCAGAATTATCTATGTTTAAATAGAAATAAATGAAATGGAGAGAGGGTGGAAATGTACTTACCTTTGTAAGGCATCCTTGCTTGCTTCTTCTCTTTTTGACTCCTGTACTGGAGAAGGGGGGGGGGGGAGATTACTGCTAGATTGTAGATGCTTTGTGGGAGATGAAGATATGGCTCCAATTCACATATAATAGCCATTTTCATTCCTCATTTTTCTAAGTCTCATAATTTCTTGTACAGGCTGCTCAAGAAACAGATAATGATGATGGAATAGCTCCATCATCATCTCTTTTCTAATTTAATTGGTGCAGCTCAATGACTTCAAAAAAGCTGTCTTGGACATTGTATTTGATCCGCATATCATCCATACCCATTCCTAAATTGTCACCATACAGTTTTATGCAGATATTTCCAATGTTACAACAGTTATGTTGACTGGGTACAATGGATGTTTAGTTACAGTTATCCATAAAATGATTGGCTGGTGGAGGCAGATGCATAAATACAAATGTCACGACTGGCTTTGGTAAACATACCTCTAATTTTCCTCCAAATGTCCTCTCTTAGGTCAGAGAATGTTTGTATGTTTTTGTGTCTCTCTCTGTGTGTATTCTGGAGATATAGGTGATGCACTTCTGACATCCCGTCAAAATCTAGTTCAAGGCAAGTGTTCTTAGATTTAGAAGAAGAGTTTAGGAGAGCTCTGACTTAGAATAGAAATTTAGTTCAAAGTTCCAGTCATTATTCTAGCTAGAGTTTTCTGATTTAAATGTTTTCGTTTCGTAATCCTTCCTCCCTGCCGTGCACTTTTCTTTTTGAAAGTTTAAATGTAGTATAGCTCAACAATGAGTTCTTTTATCAGACAGAGTTTGTTTTGCTGGTTCTTATGTAATGCTTGTTTGTTGTGAACAGTCTGTTGTGGCAGTGAATAAAATAACAAAATAAATCTGAAAGTGCCTGTGATTAATTTAATCTTGAGAGAAATGGTTTGCTTTGGGTTTTGAATAACTTCATTCCTTTTCCAGAGCCATGTGTGAGTTTTACATGAATCCTGTACTTTTTCTTAAGGAGTTGGACTTTAAGAAAACTTGCTGAGAGGTATTGAGTTTTTCAGTCTTATGTCAAGTTTAATTGAATTCTCAGAATAACAATTTCATTTACAGCACATAAGAATTATTTGGAAATGAGGTCCCTTGCGATAAAATACAGCCACTCCATTTGCAGAGTTGCTTCAAGCATCTCCCACTGACGCACTAAATTTAAAATGGCAGCAGGAATACTTAAAGCCTGGTGGTATATAAGGAACTGCTGTGTGCTAAATCATTATTCACAGATGCAGGCTACCACCTAATCTTTTCCAATAAATCTCCCATAAAATTCTTCCAAAGCTCAGAACCTCCCTTGAATGAAGTGTGTGCCTCTTGAGGCAATATTTGAAGAGAAACCAAATCTGGATATTTGGTCAGAGCCCGAATGACATATTTCAAAGCAACAAGGTGATACAAATTGAATACAAGCAATGATGCTCTTCAAATGCGAAAAAATGGAAATATTTGGCAAATGTCCAAAAACAAAACTAACATCCCCACAACATCAATGCAGTCCTCTACTGATTAGAAAGCCGTCTGTGTTCAATGGAATTTACTTCTAGTAATAAATATAAGATTGCAGTCTTAGTATTTCTGTACTCCAAGCCACAGGCTAAAAAAAATATGGATACTTCTGGCATTTTTCTCTGCTTTCTCAATGTGAAGAGAAATCCCTTCCCAATATTAAAACAAACTTTAGTCATTCCTGGGTAGGCCAAAGAAAAGATTCTGCTTTTTTAAAAAACAACTTTGAACAAGTTAAAATCAGGCCATCCTGTTGGGTTGATTTCATGTCACATGTATTTAGTGGCCTTCTGAAGAAATAGAAAATGTATGACTCCATGCTTGAATGGGAATGAAGGAGTATCTAGGGTTTTTTTTCTGCTTGGCAGCCATCTCTGCCTTTTCATCATTTGAATGAGACAGTTGAGTCTAGAAGCAAATGAATGTTCAAACATGACTCACAACAATAATTTATTATTACATTATATAGCTACAGTATTTCCAAAGTGTAATGGTGAAAACCGAAATAGGGAGTAGATTTTAAAACTGTCCTTCCTTCAAGTTGCACATTATGTTCCTCTTACCTGCTCAGGTAAGGAGGAAGAAGGACTGGCCTTTCTATATTTAGGATGATACTATTGCCTCAGGTCATTGTTGAGAATATCTCTTTCTAATAGCTCTAGAGTAGGTACAGAAGTAACAGCTGAAATAAATATCAGGCTTGGATTTGAGAAAATATATTCATTCGTCCATTTATTATCTAATAACATTCTTTAACTTAAAATTTCTGAATAAAAAAAATATTATTAAACTTTAAATTAATGTTTTAATATATTTCATGATTCATGATTAGTAAGCTGAATATCATGATTAGTAGCTGAATATTTCAGCAGCTGGTGATATTTTTCAAAATATATCTTTTGATTGTATAAAAAAACCAGACAATGCCTAAAGCACTTACTGTCTGAGAAAAAATAAACAAGGACCTGTACATCTTTACTACTACATCTACAGACCATTGCTACAGCCACCAGGGAGTTAAGATTTCGTTCACAGTAATATTTCATAAGCTTTAGAATGGGTATTAACCATAATCTTATTGCTAGATCATGACATCATGTTCTTTCTTCTCAGCTGTCAGAGGAGAGGGAAGGGAGGGGGGATGGCATAATTGTGGTGTCAGTATAGCGTTGATGGATCATAGACCATCCACAATAAATGTTCTGGTTGTAGCCCCTGTCTCTGGAACTGAATGAATCATTTTGGCAGTGGCAGATGGTTATCAGAACACTATAGCTGTATGTTGTCTATAAATATATCCAGAGGGTAGGGCCTGAGCAGAACTTGATAAGAAGCAACTGTATTGGAAAAACAAATATAGGAAGCTGTGGTAACTGGCAGGGGCTTTCCACAGATTTAGGAAGATTTTCCAAATTTTCCTTCCTGGTCTTTTATATACAAAGAAGTCTTTATTGTTGCTCAGCCTATTATCCATACTTCCACCAATAGTCTACATCAGAGTTAAATAATTTCTAGAAAAGAATATTTGTAACTCAGGGTTGAACTGTGGGGTCCTTAGTACTCTTTAAGCTTGCTTGTTTTCTTGCAGACATTTCATTACCAAACTAGGTAACATCATCACAAGCTTGGAGAGCACCAAGGGCCTCATAGTTTTTTAAACTAGTGTTTTTGTCCTGCAAGAATGCTTCTCAGTTTTTAAAATTATGGGGTACCCAAAAGGACCTTTGTGTCCATTATTGGTATTTGCCATATTAAAAAATAAAGTTGATACAATTGATGCCATTACTAATCCTCACAATTGTTTGATGGGAAATAATTTTGATTTTATGGACTGCTGAGACAAGATGGCCCCGGTGAGGTAGGCAGCCGTCATGATTGCTCCAACCTTCTTTTTATTTGTTTTAGTTTTTTTCCTAACCAAATTTAATCATAACTTAATCATAATTTAAGTAACTTTTAAACAACCCTTAAGCAACACCTAAGCAACGACTAAGCAACCGTTAAACAATCTAAACCATCCAAGGTGTGGCCCAGGAGGAGAACGAAGAACAGAACTAGAGCTAGAGCAGATTGCGCCGAGACAACAGGCTCGGAAGACCAGGGCAGGCTGGATGGTGGAGGTAGAGGCCTTGAGGAGGAGGCCTTGAGAAGCCACCAAGATGCTGAGGCAGAGGCTCAGGAGACTGCTGAGACAGAGGACCCGAGGGATCGCTGGGGCAGAGGCTGTGAGAGACACTGAGGCGAAGGCTGTAGCCTCGAAAAACAGCCAAGAACTGAGAAGCCTTCGAAAAACAGCCGAGGACTGAGAGGGCCTCAAAAAACAGCTGATGGTTGAGAGGGCCTTGAGAAACAGTTGTGGACTGAGAGGGCAGAGACCTGCCATGGAGACCTGGGACGGCAGTGCCGGATGGACACTAGTCATAACAGCAGACATTGTGCTTCATCTCTGTTTCTTCTCCTTCTCTCTCTACTTGTGTTCACTTCCCTCTAACTGCTCCCTATCCCTATCCCTATCCTTCCTACAGACTATTCCCCTTGCTTTCCTCGATTTTGCAGTCGCATAAGCATTTCACTGCATATGTGTCATGTATGTGACAACTAAAACTTGAACTTGACAGTCTTGGGAAATCTTTAGAGGTTTAAGAATCACTGCATCAGTGCTTATTGCCATGCTTGCTTATTGTCTGAAATGAAAATACAAAGTGCAAGACTTTTTCCTATCTTGGGAACATCTATATTGGGGTGATTAATTTTAAGTAATCATAAACAAAAGCAACTTTTCCCAATCTAAAGGCCTCCAGGTATATTAAATTACAGCTCCCAAAACTCCTAGTTGTTAAAGTTAAAGACAAACACATCTGGACAAACACCTCTGGGTACCACAGATTTGGAGAAGGCTATCCCAGATCTTTTATACCATTACTGGTTAATATTTTAAATTGGGTCCCAACAAATACTAGAAAACTCTTTTATCAATTAAATCCAAGTGTTTATTATAGACAGACCCACTTAGAGAACATTGCAGTAATCAATAATTACAACATTAATGATTGAGTCAACATTCTATTGTACTTATTTTCCATGTGCATTTCCCTAAGTAGGAACATGAAATTCAAAATATGCAAAACTACCATGGGATTTAAAGTTATTTCACCCATTGCTAACTTAGGAACATTTTAAAATGTGCATTTCTGCTGGTAATAATTTATAGCTTCATGTTCCTGAATGAAATTAAAGGAGTTACTTAACTAAAATCAACTTGAATATTTGGAAATTATTACCTCATTAACCACTAAGCTAGGGAAATATTGAATTATTTGGCCTCAGCTGTGTTTAAACATTGCTTACTTTGTATTCTATAGTACATAAATCCAAGTTCAGGCTACAAATTTTAATGGATAAATGTAGAAAGGAAATTACAAGATGCTTACACTTATTCGATAGTAGACAACTTGTTTTAAGCAATAGGATATATATTATGAGCTACAGGACAGTTGAAGTATGCATACACAGACACTGCATTGCGTTTTCTTCCCACCCTTTTCTTTAGCATTTTTAGATACTTTTAAGTTTTGACCATTTTAGCCAGTTTTCATTGTGTTCAGTTATCTCAGGATTGTTTTATATAGCTGTGCCTAAATAGCTTCCAAGCAGCATACAGTTTAAATTATGAACATAACTAATGTAATTAACACAAATGAATTAGCGGTATCTGATACTCTTCTAAGCTTCTTTGTTGTTCAAAATAACTTCACAGCTTAAGACGGCACATAAGAAGTGTGCTGCTCCAGATATGAGTACAACTGTTACATTCCTTATGGGTGTTGTATATTCAGGCTTAGTTTTCAAGAACAGGCTTCTCCTTTATTAGTGGTAATAGCTTCCCCTGGAATTTGATGGAAAGCATGGGAAGCAAGGAATTGAACACTGACACCCAATGAGTGGAGAGATGGGATATTTGCATACACAACTTGGCCATTTCAAAAGTAATGGATGATATAGATTTGTATTTGCCTTTATTATTTTTACAAACAATTCAAAGTGGCAAACATATCCAAAACATCTTCTTCCTCTTCCTCCTCCTGTTTTTTCTTTAACAACAACAACCCTGTGAGGTCGGTTGGGCTGAGAGAGACAGAGTGACTTTCCCAAAGTTATGCAACTGGCTTTCAAGGCTAAAGTGGAGTTTGAACTCATGGTTTCCTGCTTTCTAGCCTGGTTCCCTAACCACTAGACCCGTGTTGGCAAACCTATGGCACAGGTACCACAGGTGGCTCGCAGAGTCATCTTGTTGGGCACATAAGCTGTCAACCAACTTACCTCCAGCTGAGCATACACATGATTGCAGATGAAGACCCAGCTGCTCTTCTGGCCTTTGTTCTGCATGCGCATGATTGCAGCAGGAAATCCAGCTGGTCTTCGGACCTCTCCTGCGCATGCACACACGATTGCTCATGTGTGCGTGAGTGCCTGCATGCAGCATGCATGCATTGCACATGCAAAAGCTGCATACACATGCAGCACACATGGAGAAGTTGCACACAAGTGCAGATGGCACATGCATAGCGCATACTCTTTGGCACTCGGTAAGTAAAAGGTTCTCCACCACTGCACTAGACCAAACTGGCTAGCACCAATTGCCCAAATATAAAAGACAACATTATAATAATTCGTTAGAAAAGACTTTCACCTTGGTTGTCTGTGTAGTTATCACATGCATACATCAGGCAAAGGTTCTTCTTTATTACAAAAATGTTGACAAGTTTGGCACTTGGATTATTTTAAAAGTTCTCTGTGGAGTTAGCAAGTCCAGATGTTTATTTTTATTAGTATTTTACAGTACTGTAGTTGAGAGTTCTGGAATTTGATGTATGCTAATGCTTCTAAGAAATACATCAACACTGGCCTTAAGAGTAGTCAATTAAGCTTGTTTTTTTTTCTCCTGCAGGTTATTTATTGAGAGTGACTTTTGCCAAAAGTAACTTTGGTTAGTGCAGAAATTGCTATGAAGCTGCTAATTGAGGATTCAGATACAAGAGAACACTGCTTTGAGGTGTTGTACCAAGATTGCTGGCTCCTGGTCTGTTTATAGATCAGTTCAAAATTTTATGGAGTCTTGAAATAAAACCATTGCAAAAATTATTCCAGATGTTCAATTTTCAGAAGTTCCCCAAGCGTATTTACCTGAGAAGTATAACAGTGACAGTGAAGGACATTGTCCTCTTCTTAATGATGGCCCCTGTGAAATGCAATCTTCTGGCAATTTTGACTTGAATATACGAAGAAGATATTTTTTTAACAATCTTTTGACTGTTACTGTTATTGTGATAGTTACTGGATTTGATCTTGTAATCCATCCTGAAAAATTCATAGTAGAGTTGCCAGCAAACATTGCTATTGTTTTTTAGAATAATAGAATAGAATAATAGAATTCTTTATTGACCAAGTGTGATTGGACACACAAGGAATTTGTCTTCGATGCATAGGCTCTCAGTGTACAACAAAGGAAACTGTACATTCATCAGGAATCTGGGGATTACCTGTATTTTGTATGCTGTGGACAATCTTGTGTCCCCTTTGTTTGAACAAGGGTGCCTTCAAGTTCACCCTTTTCCCAATTCTCTTGTTTTCTTCCCAAGAAACGGATCTTTGTTTTAACTTGCCAACCGGAGATCAATGCAACATACGTCTTGCCTATTGATGTCACTCGGCCTACCAACCTTTTAACTCCTTCTGTCTCCCCAAATGCCAATATCACGTCTGACTTGTGAAAGCTTTTACGAGGGTCTAGAGAAGCTCCGTTTTAATAATTTCAGACAACAGCCGCCGTAAAAGATTGCCAGTGTGCTCTTCTTACAAACAGGATCAGGAATTAGAAATAGGATAGAGCTGGAAGGGTTCTTGGAGGTCTTGTAGTCCAGCCCCCTGCTCAAGCAGGAGAAAATGAGTCTGAAGCTAGCTGGAGAATCACTGCCATTCTTGGGGTTGGAAGCAGGTTTAACATTCTGATGTTAAGATTTAAAGGATGTTCGGCAAATGTTTTTGGTAATTCTGGAGTTAGCAATGCTTTGGCTCTTCCCACAAGAGAAGTTGTGTTGTCCACAGGGAGTAAAATCGGTGTTTCTTCCATTCAAGAAAGTTTGGTCTAATGATGAAGGCGCTCAGAGATGGTGTCTTCTTGTCCCGTCCTAGGCATGGAAGCCAGCTGAGTGAGTTTGGGCCAACCACTAGGTGATGGTGAGTTCTAGTCATGTCTTCAACATGAAAGCTGGTTGGAGACTTTAGGCCAATCACTGGGTGGCTGTTAGTTCTAGTCCCGTCTTAATCATGAAAGCCAGCTGGGTGACTTTGGACCAATCACCAGGAGATGGTGAATTCTAGTCCCAACTTAGACATGAAAGCTGGCTGAAGACTTTGGGTCAATCACTAGGTGACTGGAAGTTCTAATCCCACTTTAGACCTGAAAACTGGCTGGAGATTTTGAGCCAATAGCCAGGATCCTGGAAGTTCTAGTACAGGCCTAAAATCAGACTAAAACTCACCATCTCCCATTTTTTAGCTTGGTGTCTAAACCACTAGACCAAACTGGACTTTCTTGCTTACAGCTGTGTAAATCTTCTAGCCAGAGATTTGATTTGGAGCCAATTCCTTTGACTCCCCAAGCTGAATTGACTTTCTCAATCCAATTAGGAAGCTCAATTGTCAAACTGGATCTGGTGTTCCTGAATAAGTTTAAGGGTTTCTGTATTTGTCAGTGAGCCTTCTTTTTCTAAAGCAATTGTTTCAAAAAAAAAAATGAATTGACCCAATTTAATCAAATTGATGCTTCGGTTGAAGCATGCCAGATTAAATCAGCTTGACTTTCTGAATTGATTGGAATAATCAGACCGGCCCATAATTTAAAGGCGATTGGTGGCATTTTGCACAAACCCGTTTTGCTCAAGATTAATGTCTTGATCGTCTAATTCCTCAGAGTTTCTCTCCCTCCATATTTCTTTTTATAAGGTTGAATCCATTCTGCCAGACCCATCTGCAAACTTTATTTCAGTCTGCAGGGATGTTTGTACACAGTTTCATTCTTTTCTCCTAATATAATGGTTTTAATGCAATTTTGCTCAGCATGCGCCTTTTCGTAAGGGTGACAGTGACATTAAATTGTCTTTAATTCATAAGGAGGATTATCCAAAGGTATTCCCTTGAAATCTAGGGAGGGGGAGTGATCTGTCAGATATTATAGATTTTTTTAGTGCTGTTTTACAACTGCATAAATAAAGCAGTGCATGAAAAATAAATCCGCTGCAACCAATTGAGATGGTAACGCATTGCGATTGCTTACTTCCAGTTTCTTATCAATACATGTATGTAGACATCATTAACCAAGTGCTTAAGGGAGAAAAGAAAGGCAGATTCAGCAGAGAGAATTGAATGTGGGGCATGGATAACATTCCAGGGTTTGTTTTTAACAGTTCACAATTTAGACAGAAGAGCAAAGAATTCAATGTGAAGGAATTACAAGGTAGTAAGGAAAGAGTAAGAAGAAAGAGATATCAATAGAAGGGAATATTTGTAGCTCAGAATTGAACTGCAGATTCCCCGGTGCTCTGTGAGCTTGGTGGCTTTCTTGCAGACATTTCATTGCCAAACTAGGTAGCATCATCAGTGATAGCATCATCATTGTCAGAGGTAGCATCATCATCATCAGAGTGGAGGACAGCTATGGCGTCCTTTGTGCTCATTGATCTTGGTTGTTTCCTTGCAGATGTTTCCTTATCCAACTATGTAACATCATCAAAAAAGCAACCAGGCTCAGAGAATATTGAAGCTGCAACACTGGTCTATCCAAGAAAATCCAAGAAACACATTCTTTTCTTCTCACCACACTGTGAGTGATTTGCACCATGTGCATATATGCAGAGCTCTTCCCAGCTGTTTCAGACTGGAGTGCCTGAGTTTCTTGCTGCTGTCAGCTTTGCATATTTAAAAAACAAAACAAAAACCATTGCATTTTTTCCAGCTAAAAGAAAAGAAGGAGGAGAGCGAGAGAAAAAAAAACAAATGTATGGAAGGCTCAAGGGACTATCTCCTCCCATCCCTCAAGTCCAGCGTGTGTGTGCATCAGAGAGAATGGATAAGTCCCTGCAAGGAAGTTTTGACAAGGCCTTGCAAGAAAAGCCGACGGACCTGTCTCCTGGCCCAACATCCCACAGGCGACATGCATGTACGCGTGTCCTCGTGGTGAGCTGTGCACGCACCACATTCTTTCCCTCTGCAACGAGTCTCAAGGAAACAAGGTAGTAAGACAGACAGACAGACAGAGGGGGGAATGCAATGGAGACTCTTTTTCTCTCTCTCTCTC
>JANHFJ010008170.1:233270-244596 GCA_032468195.1 Cerberus rynchops
AATTTTAAATTTTTGTATTAATTTTGTTTTAAAATGGAGTTTTTTAATGAATTTTAACTGTTTTAATATTGCTTAATCAGCCAATTAATTTAATTAATTTTAAATTGATTCATTTTTAATTTATTCTGAGATGTGTTAGAAATTAATATTACAGACTAATTCCACATAAGGCTTTTTTCTGTAAGACCTAATTGGTGAGATGAATTTTTGAGAATTTGAATGGAATATTTAGTTTAATTTCTCCCATCTAACAAAGAACAATGAGGCTGGTGCCTTTTGAAGTCAGGAAACTGGATTGCCTTTCAGATAATAAAGCATTGCTTCTCACAGAAAAGTAGCTGAAAGTACAAGCTTTCAGGGATAGCCTGTTTAATTAACATGATGAAATTGCATTTTCTAAGAAATCTAGCTTCTTATACATCTCTAATTTGTATTTGAATTGTGGGAAGCACTTACTCCTTTTCTCCTGCCCCCAAATATTATTTTAATCACATCATGGATAACCTCTGAAAAGGTCTGGCATTCTTCTGGGCTGAAACACAGCGACACCTTTTTATCAAATAGAATCTATAGTTGTTGAAATTACAAGGACAGTGTGGTGACTGTGACAGGAAAAGATAATTCAGATAAGTAAAAATAGGAGGTTACAAGCAAATAGGAAAAATATCAGTTCATATATTTCATCTGGGATTTATTGTTTTTATTAATATGCCACAGTAAAAAGATTTGGAGTGAATGCTACAGCTGTAATCCCAGTTTCAGTAATTACTTAAAATAATTGAAGTCCTTGCAACTTTCCAGTTCTGAATAGACTAAGTCTATTTTAACATAGAATGGAATTTTGAATATTCTTGTGTAGAAATTTGGAGAATGTTGGTCTAATTTTATTTCCAAGTAGTTAAAGAATTACTGTTTTCATACTTATATTATCTCAGTTTTTGTTGATGTGATTGTTAAGCCAGGGGGTGGATAAGTACATATCCTTCCGAGGTTGGTAAAATGAAGATTGTTGGGGGCAGTATACTGACTCTAAACCATTAGAGAGGGCTGTAAAGCACTGTGAAGTAGTGTATAAGTCTACATGTTATTGCTGTATGCATTTTGCAGTATAGGAGCTGAAGTAAAAGGGCAACCTTATTCTTCCTTTTTGGTAATTTCTTACCACTCACTTGTCAGGCCAGGAACTAGATGACACAGCAACAGTTATTGTGCATTGATTTTTTTAAAAGGTGTAAAATAATTCATTATTAACACTAAAGTCTTTATACTTGGAAAAATTTGGCCTAATTTGTGATTTTTTTTTTATTTTTCTATTTTTTATTTTTTTTTGCTATTTACTGGCTCCAACTATTTCATAACATTTCTGCTAATGGAGAACTCAGAAGCATTCACACCTTTTTTTTGGTCATTCTAACAAAGGCATCACTCAAGGATAAGTTTGGAAACTTGTTAACTTTCTGTGCTAAAAGACTGAGCAAACATTTCCTGCTCTAGGTCATGGTGCCTTATGATTTTTGGTACACAGGCTCTCAAAAGTGTGATTATTTACCCAAGCTTCCAGTTTGTATGAGGAAATACCTTAACTTTATTGTAGCTTTTAAATTTTGAATGAGAATTCACTTTTAATGGGAAAAAAATGACCCATGGAAACTGCTGTATTAGAAAACAATGTATTAAATTCTTGGGAGGGGGGGGAAATCTTGAGTATCATACATTTTAATCTCGGTTGAATATGTGTTGTTTCCTTCTGTAGAAAGCAGAGAAAGAAAAGAAAATCTCTGATCAAACATTTACAGAATTTGAAGCAGGCCTTTTTTGATACCTGCCTTTTCCTCCCTTAATCATTATGAAATGCTGACAAAATGACAAATAACAACACTTGAAGCTGACTGTGTTTCAGATCAAAACACTTTTAGTAAAAAAAAATTACGCATACCTCCCACAGAATGCAAACAATTTCAGTCTCAATTTTTATCTTGAATCCCCCCATCATGTTTATGATGCTTTAGAAAGGAGGGCACAGAGTCTGGAGCTCCCAGCAAGCTTGTCTTTTACAAATAAATCAAAAGGTCATCATTGCCATATAGCAAAGGACTAATGACTGGGGTTGCTGTTGTGCTCTTTGATAGGCCCCACACTCAAGCCTGCTATTAAAAATGAATGCATTTGAGAGGCCTTACATTAAGAACGTAAACAATTAAGGGTACTTGAGGGGCTTTCACGCAAGGCACCAGCCCTGCAGATCTGCTTTGGTGGTGAGCAAAGAGAATATGGGCAATTAGTGTTGATGTATCTGCTGTCTGCAATGGATGGTTTCTTTTATCCCACATTGTTTTAACTGTCCTCTGTATTTGCAGATCAGAAATCTAGCGATAAGATGTGTCAGGCTAGCTAAGACAGCTCAGAATTCATGAATATTGCATGAACCTAAGGGGCTGTGTCAGGCATTTCAGAGATTTATATTGCATATTCCTAAAGCATAGCTTGTATTGTTGATTGATTGACTGGTTTGGGGCTATTCATTCCCTACCCCTCTTTTTAAAAGTTGGATTCTGGCCTCAGTGACTATTTCTTAGGCCTTTTTTAAAAAAAAAATGCTGCAAGCTTATCTTCATTTAGTATCTGAAGCTCTCATTACTAGTTGTGGAACATTTCGAAGTAGATCGAGTTCTTACTCAAAAAAATGAAAGGATAGCATAAATTGAAGTTGAGTGTAGATTTTTGTGGCTAACAGATGGTTTGAATGAAATTGTGTAGGTGTCATACAATCATATATGGTGCAGTATTGACAAATACAGATAGTCCCAATTTACACCAGTTTGTTTAATGACCATTCAAAGTTACAACAGCGCTAAAAAAAATGACTTATAAGGGTTTCTTACACTTAGAACTGTTGCCACATCCCCATGGTCACACAATCAACATTTGGATACTTGGCAACTGTTTCATATTTATGATGGTTGCAGTGTTCAAGGGCCACGTGAACACCTTTTGCAATCTTCTGACAAGCAAAGTCACTGGGGAAAGCAGATTTACTTAACAACCATGTTACTAACTTAACAACTGCAGAGATTCACTTAACAACTCTGGCAAGAAGATCATAAATAGGGCAAAATTTACTTAACAAATGTTTCATTTAAGGCAGTGATGCAGGGTGCCCTTATCAGGTACACTGCATCTCTGCCATAAATGTCACAATATACTAAGCATAGATTGTTATAAAGTACCTACTTGGATATCTTTGTAAAGATATCTATTTGTGATTTATTTCTCCTTTGTCAGCACTCATAAAAAGGGGGAGGAACAATAGTTTTACCAATCTCATGCTAGGCTTGAATTGATGCTTTGTTTGTTAATGATCTATGTAGTAAGAATATACGTATTTGTTTAAATATATGTGGAGCTGTAGCAGATGTACTTTAGTAAGCTGAACTCTGCTTAACTACATATTCTAGATATTTGATGTACTATTGGGGTACTTCACATTTTTGTAACATTTGTCTTTCACATGAACTTGTAAACTAAAATATAATGTGCATGTTTTAATCCAAATATTTACTTTTCTCTATAGACTGAAATTGCCAAGAGATTGAATACAATCTGTGCACAAGTCATCCCATTTTTGTCTCAAGAAGTAAGTACAAATGTTCAGCTGTTTAAAGTGAAATTATGTTGCATCTTTGTTTGTAAATTAGTTTTTAAAATGTTAATTTTATCAAAATTCAGAAGAATGAGGAACATCTGTTGTAGTTGAAGTATGCAGCCCCCCTGTTAATTTGGTCTAGCAGATGAGATGAGATACACCAACTGTATAACTGATGAAATAGCTCAACCACAAAATTATTCTTTCCAACACAGGAGGAGGCAGTCTAAAAAGATTATCAAGATTTTTTTAATGCTAGCATTAGCTTAGCAGCTGCTAGTCTAGCCATTTGTTAAATCCTCTGTAAATAAAAATGATAGTATTTAATAGCACACTAAACTTTTTGAGTGCATTTGCAAAAGCAAAAAGCTTCTAAGAATTGGTTGAAATTCTGAAAGCTGTTTTACATTTCATTTGAAACATTAAAGTCTAAGAAAGCAGAAGTCTTAACAAAAGTCTAAGAAAGAGGTCTGAGTTGAAATCTCTGTTAAATTTCTTGACAAACATTTATTAACATTTATGTAGCAACTTCTGTGCCATGAGACACTGTAAAGCACAGGTGTGAATTTTGGAAAGTAGGAAAACCTGGTTACTGGCACAATTGTATTGTGAATAGGAGAACTAGTGACTAAATTGATACCAAGACATTAGCAGAATGCCTATTAACACCACATGAACAGGTCATTTTCCTAGCTCACAATTGGCACCCAAGGGTGCATTGAAATATGACTTCCCAATGAGATAGGGTTGATGTTACGACCAACATCAGCCAATAGTATGGTTTAGCACAGTATGCACAACAGAAGCATTACTTGTCAGCTTTGGAAGAAAGTTAACTTCTGAATAAACTATAGTAAAAGCTATGTATTTATGCATGGTGAAAGGAATTTGTGTCTCAGGTTGCTAGTTTGAAACATACCTACTGCTTGATTTTAAAAATGCCTTTTTCTCCTGCTTAAATCTGAAGTAGTGGTTGTTCTGATAATGGACATTTATTTGTCCTTCCAGCATCAACAACAAGTGGCTCAAGCAGTAGAACGTGCCAAACAAGTGACCATGGCTGAGCTGAATGCTATCATCGGGGTACGTGGCCTTCCAGGTCTACCTCCTACAGTGTGTATAACCAGCTTTCCTTTTTTATTGCTTTTGGCAGTTTTGATGTTTAATTTTTGATATGTAATAATCTTTGATAATTAATGACTACATTTTAAGAATTTATTTTCTTGGCACCTATGCATTTTTAAACTGGTAGAATTGCTAAAAGCTTAATTTATCAGATGATATTGCTTTATCCTATATAACAGGGATGTCCAACTTGGCAACTTAAATATTTGTGGACTTCAGTTCCCAGAATTCCCCATGGTTGGCTGGGCAATTCTGGGAATTGAAATCCACAAGTCTTTTAAGTTGTCAAGGTTGGACTTCCCTGTTATAGATGATGACCTATTTTATATGTGAAGAGATTCTGAATTGTAAATTAATATATGGAGTGGGTATGTCACGGGTTAGAAAAAAGAAACCAGACCGATTAGGACTGATACATTTTGTAGGGATTAACAGACTTTTGTGGTATCTGAGTCGTTTGATAATCTGAATATCAACATTTAAAAATAAATAACTTTAGCATGTTATAAAAGTACAGTTATTTTTTTCACATTTATAAGCAAAAAATGATTGGGTGAAAAGATTAAGAAATGCTTATTTCTGCTTTTGCTTAACTATGGTGTGCTATATCATCCCAATTAATATACTATAGTAATACTAATGTCATAGTTACATCCCAAAATAACATGACAAGTTGTATTTAAATAAAAGTAAAAAGAGTCCCTTGGGAGAGGGGGCGGTATATAAATTTTGAAAATAAAATAAATAAAAATAAATAAACTCTTTCTCCTGACATTACAGGGGAAAAAAATGAGAAAAGATAGCAAACAATCTTTAGTTTTGCCAGAATTTGTATACCTATCATGTTCATACAAAATCATACAAAATTTAACTTCATGGAAAAATAATCTGCTAATATATGAAAACAAGTAGATAACTTGCTTTACATTTATGAGCATTGTACACCAGACATTTTGCTTGTCATATACATTAATTTTATAATCACTTGTGTTTACATCCTATTGCTTCTATAGCAGGCAAAAGAACTTGAAACAAGTCCTCCTCCTTCTGATTTTTATTCATGTGCCAGTACTATGAGAGATTCAAATTATTCATTTACTAGTTTA
Organism: Cerberus rynchops; assembly: GCA_032468195.1. NCBI lineage: Eukaryota > Metazoa > Chordata > Lepidosauria > Squamata > Homalopsidae > Cerberus > Cerberus rynchops. The sequence goes on from JANHFJ010008170.1 coordinate 239,145, forward strand.
TGTTAATTGCTTGTGAGAAGATGCCCTGCTGGTCTTTATAGTTCCCTCAGACACTTTGTAATGATAATTAGACATGCTGCTGTATGGATTAACAGTGCAATAGTCCAGTGACGTATTCAAACAATAGCACCGGTTAATCCATCTGTGCTTAAAATTACATCCCAACTGGAGATGGGGGAACTCCCCCCATCCCCACAAGACCTAAGGAGGATTAAAAGATGATCCTCCGCTTGAAAACTCTGCTTTAATCAATTTCTGAATTGTAGATCTGTGGTAAACTATTGGCAGTCAATTAGGTGAAATAAACTGAGAGAATGACCTTCATTTCCTTTTAATAGCCATTCCTCCCTGCAAGTGTCAGTAGATTTTCAACTTAAATTTTATTCAGGCAGCTTTATTACATGCCACAGATTTGCTTTGCATAAACACACGTTCCACCCCCCTCCAGACTAGGTCCTTGTTCTTATTGCTTGCCCCATCCAGTCAACTACCTTTTTTCAAAAGTCTTTATTTGTCTTCATGACCTATGACTTGTCCCTATGATGTCTTTACTTGGAATTAATTCAAAAGTTCAACTGGGTATTTTCTATGTGTGCAAGTGTGTTTAGCTGACACAGCTAAAAATAGCTTTTAAAATAAATTGGAAATGTTTATATTAGACAATGACTATTTTGTGGATCATCTGGCTTACATCTTTGTACAATGCTACCTTTTCCTTAAGAGAGCCCAGCAGCCAAGAGGACAATACTGATTCATTTGCAGACTAACTTCAGTTGAATCCTTTCAGCACAAACCCTACTTTTTTATTCTTGTGTATTTTTAAGGGAACAAGACTACCATCCATTTATTTAATACGCTGATTTCATTTTAAGTGAAACAACAGCACTTTAAAAAAAAAACTGCAAATTGAGGTTCGCCTCCTATGCAATGAACTCCTCCTAAAAAAATAAGTGCATACTCCTTAGCAAGAAAATAAGATTTGCCTTGTCAAATTGGACCAATTTAGTCCAGCATTTTTTCAATGTGGTAAAATGCTGGACTAAATCAAAGAAGGGTGATCACAAACAAGAGGCTGAAGTTTGCTTCTTTCTTGCAGTTGCTCCCTGCAAGTTTCTTGCAAATGTTATTTGTAGAGATGCTGCCTTAAATTCTAAAGTAACGTTCCATCTTCAACTCTAATAGTTTTGGGTAAATCACTCCTTTGTGGATGTACAGTATCTAAACCACCCACATCTCATCTTGTGGAATGAATCTTGTGGCTTAGTTATGAGCTTGTGAAGATGGACTTTTCTTTCATTTGTTCTAAAGCTCTTTACATTGGATTATACCTGGTAATTTGAGAGCAGGAAATAAACCTTTTTTCTGTCCACTTTCTGCAAGCTATTCGTGACTACGCATTTCAGCCATGTGCCTCTCAATGGCACAGGATTTCAGCCCTCTAACAAACTCAGGCATTAATATGTTATCGTCAACTATATCTTAGTTTTCACTATTTCTAAGCATCAAGGTTTTTTCCCCAGCCTTTGTCCCCAATCTAAGTAGTGCCTGATCTAACAGCTACAGCTGATCGAACAATTGTGTTACAATCCAAAAAGTGTTGTGCAACTGCAGTCTCACTTTACACATAGATATTGGTCCGGCAAGAGACCATCTCTTCCACTGCACATTTGTATACACAAATAATTATCCTGTGCTGCACAATAAGTTTCATGCTCTGACATATGCTTGATTTGTTTGAAAGGGATTGGGTGCACTCTGGAAAATTGGAGTAGCATAAAATTGGGCTGACAATTCACTGGCCCTTTGCTCCTCTTCATTGAACATTCACTGTGTCAGCCTGTGTCCCTAGAGGGGAGAAAGCATCAGGAGTCGGTCTGTTCTTACAAGCGGCAGCTGCACTAAAGTAAACGCCAGCTCACTTTAATAGCAGCTGTCAGTATTGTTCAGAGACCCAACTTAGTATAAAGAACAATAGTGGAGGCCATGCTCTTAAACTGCAGTGTCTTACAGGCTAATAAAAGAAATAGTAATTTAACGGTTTAGACATCTATTGTGAGCCTGAAACATCATGAGTCTTTTCAAAATGCAGATCAGCTGCTGAATTCTCCAACATTAGAAGTACAAATCAAGTAGCCAGCGGCTAAGCAAGGACCAAGAAATTTAAGTTGCATGAGAGTAGAAGCAGTAGAGAGCTAACAAACTGAAGGAAAAGTTGACTATGTTCCTAATAAGTGCATGGAAATGGTTAAGATCTGTGTTTTTAGTGATGCTTAGTGAGATTTAGGTGGTTGTTGCTTTTTTTTTTTTTAACTTTGTTGCTTGACATGGAAAATAATTGTTTCTAAATGGTGCCCTTACTTCTTTGTCGGGAATGACCTACTCCTAGACCTGTATTCCATTTGGCACAGAAGAATTAAGGCACAGGGTGCGTGAGGAAGGTGTGTTGGGAAACATTGTTAAGAAAATTGGGGGGTGGGGAAGTTTGCTCTCATGAAGCTAGATCTGGAACTGTACATTTTAAATCCTGATAGAACAAAGTCTAACAACACCCCAAACACCTCCCACCCAAATGTAACCCTCTTGAAAAGTGTCCAGGTTCCTTTTTCAGGAGTCTGATCTAGTATGGATGCTCATCTGCAAGTGTATGCAGTTAGGTAGTTGAAACTGTATATTTGAACGTAGGGCAAAAAAGGCTCATAGGCAGAATATCTTCACATACATCACACACATTTGCTCTGAAGGATAATGAGATTGAAACGTCTAATTTTAAATTTTAGAAAGTGAACTAGCAAATTGGCAAGTGAAGCAATCCTTCTCTTCCCATTTCAATGTTCCAACTACAGTGATAAATATTTTCTTGGACTGAATATTTAAATAGATTTCTTAGTAAAGTTTTAAGAGATTAGAGTAAAGAGAAAAACACAGTCAACAATTAGGAAAATTAAAGGAAGTTTGTATTAGAATCATAATGACCACACTAATAGAAAATTAGATCACTTTAAGAGATTGGTACAGATTTGCAGTTTTTTTAAAATGAACTGTAGAAATACATCTTACAGAGTATCTTTTGAGTCCATGACATTGTGGATATTTTAGTTGAGGTGAAAAAGAATTTAATACTTTAATGATAGAAAGGTTTCCTCTTACCCTTGAGAGGTGTGTGTCCATGCTTCTGTGAAATGATGGTATTGGTGAGACAGATTGAGTTGTTGGCATCTAAAGGGGCTTTGTGCCATTGCATGAGGTGATTGACTAAAGGATTAGCAAACCTGGATTATTTTTCCTTTCCTTGGCTGTGGTATCTATAGTGTGTGAAGCTTAAGAGGATGAGGTTAACTTCTTGAGGGTTTATTGTGAGCCTGTAGTTAATCTTCAGAGCGCCTATAAATTACTAGAATATATATCTTTTCCTATAAAATAGAAATATGGAGGCAAAAGAAGCTGCAGCAGCTTCTTATTGCAGAAGTTTTAGAATCATCATCTGAAATTCTGACTTTACTTTTGGGGTGGATGGGGAAAAGGGGCCACTGCAGAGATAAAATGTCAAGTCTTTTAAAAAAGGGTGGGAATAAGGTTTATTTAATAGTATTTTCTCCTGCCTGATGTCAAAATGTTTTAGGCTGCAATTACCTAATCCACAGCCAACCAAACCTCTGTCTGTTAAAATTAGAGTTATCTGGGGGTGAACTGGCAGGAAAAAATCAGCAAGATGATGAATGGAGCATTGGGATACATAACTCATTCCTTTTTCACATCTGTCACATATTCAAGCTGCCATTTGCCTCCCCCCCACCCTCCACTGCTGGTTAATACTGATTGAAGATTACAAGAATTATCTTTTTTGTCTGAGGAATGTACTGCAGAAACTCAAAAACAAGATGCTGAACAAATAGATCTCTTTATCGACTTAGGGGAATCTAAATTACAAAGTATGCTAAAAACCAGAGTCTGGTATGTATTTCTTAAAATTCTGCTTTCTCCCCATATACCTTGCAGATTGCATTTGAAATATCAAGCTATGCTTTTGAAATAAGACATATGTTTGCTGCTTGATAATGAGTGGTATGAATTTAAAATTAGAAACAAGTGCCAAAGAGCCATAAAGGTCAGATAGAGGAGTGTACAGAGACATAACATACATTTATTCAGACAACTATAAAATTTGTTATCCATCTATTCCATTATTCCCAGTTTTTAGTTTGAAGCTTTTCTGTTCTTGTTTAAACCCATGCTACTATGTTTTTATTTCCTGTGCTAATAATTATTTCAGAAATGCAAATTGAAATGTATTTACAGTGTGTGTGTGTGTGTGTGTATGTTTTCAGAGATTGTTGCGGGGTGTGTGTGTGTGTGTAATATGCTGATTCTGTAAACCGTTTACAGAGGCTGTAAAGCACTATGAAGCGGTATATAAGTCTAAGTGCTATTACTACTTGCTGTAGTAGTAGCAAGTAGTAATAGCACTTATTACTACTGCTATTAGTAATAGCAGTAGTAATAACTACTTCAGTAGTTATTACTGAAGTAGTTATAGTTTTGCTATAACCCTTCAGCATTCCTATTTATAGTTATTGTGCTGTAATTGTTATTTTCCACTGTGCTGTAAAATTGCATTGTTAGATATTTTAGTGTTTATTCTGCTTCTGAAGATGACCATGGAAATGAGTAGCTTTAGATTGGCAATCTCATTAGAGTAACTTAATCGAAATTCACATTTCGAATCAATTGAGAAAAGTAAAAAGAACACAACCAGTTCAAAAGTGAAGTTCAAGAATCTTTTGTGTTTGTGTGTGTGTGTGTGTGTGTGTGTGTGTGTGGTTGGAAAGGGTGAATGTCTCAGTGCATGAGACCACCAGGAGCATACGTGGAGGCAAAATATGAGTGAAATAACATATTCCCATTAATTTTCCTTAGGAATTCCTATTCTGTAACAAGTCAGAGGTAATAAAGAACCACAGTGACTAGCCACCACTGATACAGTATTTTGATCTTCTAGGACAGTATTTCTCAAATTTGGCCCCTTTTAAGATGAGTAGACTTCAACTCCCAGAAGCAAGCTGATTGGGGAGTTCTGGGAGTCCACACATCTTAAAATGACCAAGGTTGAGAAACTCCGTCCAAACAAATTCTTTAATCCCTCTGTGAAGCTGGCCATTTGCTTTGGTGGTGGCCATTGCTAACTTCTCACAGGAGTAAATTCTAGGGTTTTTCAAGGCTCAGTTAAAATGAGTTGTCCATCATTGACATGAACGTTACTTGCTCTCAAAGAAAAGCTAAGCAGCTGGTTGTTGCTTGTGTGGGAAATCACCAGGAAATTGTAAGGAAATTATCAAGTCAGAAGACAGGAAGCAGCTTTGGAAAAGACAGTGGCAAATCACTTCCAGGTTATCAGCAAGGAACTGACACACTGGTGTCCATGAATCTGCCAGGAGTTCAGATAGTGGGAAGGACA
>JANHFJ010008170.1:244696-255766 GCA_032468195.1 Cerberus rynchops
TAAAATGCATAATAAACAAAATAAACCAAAAGAATGACTTCCCTAACTTTCCTACACTGGATTTACAAAAGAGACTTGGTAAAGCTTTGAAGAATTTTGTGAGAAAAGCCAAAAGGAAAAAAACAAAAAGAAATCAAGTTCTAGGACATTATGTGAAGGGATTTAAAAAGCAGACCCTTTCCTTGTGGGAAAAACAGTGAGAAGAAAGAAATTTAACAAATAGGATTGTTAAAAATAAAGGAATATGAAGTTGGTTTATTTGATCAAGGTATATGTATGTGTATTGTTTGTGTATGAGTATTTATTTACCTCTGGTAATCCTTAAAGGACTTTTGTTGATTAGGACTGAATAGGGAGACTTTTAGGATCTGTATATTGATAAGAGATAAGTAATGGGAGAAAGAGAGATTTCTTAAAAGTTTTCTTAACCCACCTTTGTTAAGAGAAGTTACTATTTGTTTTGATGAGGCGGGAAGGTAATTTATATTTTTTCTTTTCTGCACTTTCTTTTTTCTTAGTTTGCATTAGTTTTTATCTTTTTGTTCATTTTTAATAAAATTACTCTTTTTTAAAAAAAAGAACCACACCCCAACATTTTTGTTCCTTGGAAGAAGCCTAAATATAAACAGCAGTATAAAATAATATTTGAGATCTTTTGAGCTTGAATTCAAGGTGGCATGGCAGAGATCACAGTTGTAATCATTTTAAAATCTTTGTTTAATTATGGAAAAATAAAATCCCTGAGTTTATTTGCTAGGTGCCAATTTATTTATAAAAGTACATCATGCCTAAACTGGAAGAGATGCTTCTGTTGTGAAAAAGAGCATAAATTGTGCTGTGCTTTGTTTGGCATGGCACAGCTTGTTACTTCTTGTTAGTTAACATTAAGAAAAGTACCAGAGAAGCAATAGCAAGACAATACCTGATATGAAAAGCAGAAAAAGAAACTATATATCAGATGCCCTTTACTAAAATGCATAGAGTACATTTAGACATTGTAGAAATATTGGTTAAAATATATACTTTATAATTTTTATAATATGAAAGTGTTTTGTAATACATATTTTCACAATGATTGCATGGATTGGGTCCAGTTTATGGTGATAGGAAGCACTGCTAAAATGATTAAATATTCCAAAGCTTTCTAATGAATGTGATCGAGATAGATTTTAAATGTGTCTTCTCTGGTTACTGTACAAAATTTAATTGAATACAATATTAATAACTCAAAAAAGCAGGTGTTTTGCTTAAAATTCTTGATGTAAGATACACACAAATGAAACATGTACTTTAAGTGCCTCTAACATTCTATTAAATGTTATGTTATCTATAAGCACAGTAGTAATGATTATCTTTTTCTTTTAAAAAAACAGTAAGTACTACACTAAGGTGATAAATGTAATTGATATGATTGTACCATATGTCAAACACAGGACCTGGTAATGCTATCAGCTCTTGAGAGTTGCAGCTTGGCTGAAGTCATAATGCAGAGACCCATGCTTACAAATGTAAGCACTTTGAATAATTCTTTCAAAATTGGAAAGGGCTAAGTAGAACTTCTGGCTGCTAAGATACAAGGTGTGGGTTGCAATTCTGTGCACTAACCTTCTCCAACCTGGCACTAACCATGTTGGGAATTCTAGAATTCCAGTCTATCTGGAGAGAGTGCTAAGTTGGAGAAGGCTGTAATACATGCTTATCTGGAAGTACATGTCATTGTTCACAGAGGGGCTTGTTTCTGAGAAGATAAATAGTAACTTGAAGCCTTGCAGCTTAAGTCAATCTCTTGTTTTCCGTTTGGAGCTCAGTCAAATCGGTTATATTATCCCTGGTGTTAACATTTGAACCAGGGGTAGACTGGAAGGGGAAAATGTATATTTCCTCTATGTATGTATAACTGCATGTACCAGTCTTCTCCAAACAAGGCCCCTTCCAGAACCATGAGCTGCAGTCCCAGAATCCTCAGTTGTGATATGAAGAACTTCTGAGAAATGAAGTCTGCAAATCTGGAGGGCATTGAGACTGGAAAAGGCTAGCAATATATTGTGATCTGGCAATATATTGGGGATAGGTACATAGATTTGAAATTATTGAAGTAAATCTCATGTAGTGCCCCGAGGGTGAGACTAATCAGATCAACACTCTGTAGTCTGTCAGTCTTAATGTCAAGCATACACCGACAACAAGAATGAAGTGAAAGGAACACTTGTTTGGTCATTTTTCCAACTGGTGATTCAGTATTGGAAATGTTCCTAGGAGAAGCTTGTAAGAGAGACTTGTTTTAGATAGGGGCCCTTTTAAGTTGTTGGTTTTCACCTTTATTCGAAGCAGTTGTGAAAACAAGCATTTGGGGCCAGGAAGGTGAGAGCAATGCTATCTCTGTCTGCACTAATTCTTTTAATACGGAGATGGATTTGAAAGGTGCCAGCTGTCTCCCAGAGTCTAGACTACACAAATCCGTTAGTTGGGCTGCAGATTAAATTGCATGGCTTAGTTCTGTAATGCAAAGGAGAATCAATATCCACGGCAGTATTCTTACAGTTGTCACTTAGCAGAGGGTGGTTACCTAGACCAGGCTGAAATAGGGTAGACGTTGAGATAAGAAATGGTGTTATGTTCACTGGCTAACCAGTCCTCCTCTTCTTTCTTTCTTTCTTTCCTTCCTTCCAATTGCCTGCTGCTTCTATCTGGAAATATCACAATAAACAACAGCAACAACAGTTGCAGGCTCAGCATCTCTCTCACGGCCATGGACCTCCAGTGCCTCTTACTCCACACCCATCAGGACTTCAGCCTCCTGGGATCCCTCCACTTGGAAGTAGTGCTGGCCTTCTAGCCCTCTCAAGTGCTCTGGGTGGGCAGTCTCACTTGGCAATAAAAGATGACAAGAAGCATCACGATACAGACCACCACAGAGGTGAGAGGCATGGGAAGCCTGATTAGGACGTTTCAAATAAGTGTTCGCAAGTTGCTGAAAATTGTGGGCATCTCTAAAGAATTCTAAAGAGCTATTTAGAATGAAAACGAAGAACAATTATAATGCCAAACGTTAAGAATAAATGGTCTGCATTTATATCACTGAAACGAAATTTAGCTTGAGGTACTTAGTTTTTGAACCTGCAGTTCACTAGGGTTCTCCTGCTTTGATGAAATGCAGGGCCTTTTAATATCCTTACAGATGCTTAGTTGTAACCTCAGTGGCCAGCACAATATTGTGGATGATCATTACACGAGAATAAGTGGGCAATATTTTTGTTTGTTTCTTTCTTTTAATTAAATAAAGAAATCTTTAATGGAAAAGGGGGCAAGAGTTGAAAGGGTGGGCAAATGAAGAATAAAAAAGTTGAGTTGAATGAGTTGAAAGGTTTTAAGCATTGCTCCTTTTTGTAGTTTTGTTTAGGACACCTTTAAATATTGGGCAAATTGCACTTGAATAATTTTTTGAAGAATAAAAATTAATTTATTCTGTCATGGAAAGAACTAGGCCTTGTGTATGGTTAAACTGTAAATCATGTTTACAAAATGTAATTTTCAGGAAATCACTGTATTAGGAATGTGCAATGACTTATATAAATAAAAGCCATTTTAAAACTGTTTGCGGCTTGTGTTCTAATTTCTTCCCCCTTTTTATTTCTGTTCTTGCCTCTGTGTCTGAACGGGCATGTCTGTGCATTTCTTGGTTACTACGGGAACAGACAGAGATCCAGGCACAGTAAGTACTAATATTCCTGCTAATGTTAACATTTTCATAATTATGGTAGTTGATAGCCTAGATATTCACCTTTTCTTCCCTGTAGACTTACTTTCTGCTTCTGTCTTCTAGTTTAGATAATGGTCACAGTTTCTCCTATTTGGATACCTCAGTGCTCTATTGGGAGAATTTAAAAAAATGCTATTTATTTTTAATAGCCTTTGTGGTTATGGGGATAAAATCCCTGCAAACTAATCTGGTTTCAGGACACAGCTTTGCTAATTCCATAACTAATATGTGCTTGGAAAACAATATCAGCTATTATATGGTAGTCACCAGGAATGAGAATATTTTAATAATTTTATCTTCACAAACCTGACTCTTTAAGTAAGTGTGTGATCAGACCCTATACATCTAATCAGAGCTACCTATGTATTTATTTAAAAAAAATGTCTTGTTATGTATAATTTGTAATATCCTTTTGAAGAGTCCTACTGTTTTAAAATATATTTAAAAAACAATAATATACATTACTCACATATCCTATAAAATGCATTAGCAACATAGAACAATACTATTCAAGGAGTCATGTTTTTTTTTTAAATGGCCTTATGTAGGTATGGTGTGGTAGTTACACCCTTCAGACAATTATTATACTGAGTAGCATATACAGTTTTTAAATTTTGATTTTCTTATACCCTTTTCAAAGGGATTTTTCAGAACTTTTATTCTGGTTTGAAAGTGGTTTGTGAGAGATAAAATTAATGTGTTCCTCTGTCTTCACATACTTTTTTCAACGTAGAACACTGATTTTTAAAGTGGGATTTTAAAAAGCGAATCAAGGTTTTATGAGTACACAACCTATAAAAGCTTCTCTATAGCAGGGGTCTCCACCTTGGCAACTTTAAGATACATGGACTTCAACTCCCAGAATTCTTAAATCTTAAAGTCTTAAAGGTTGGAGATATCTGTTCTATATGGTTTTTCTGTATCATTGTCTTCAAGGCCACTCTGATTCCATTGGGCAGCTTACAAATTAAAATTAAAACAAAAGATAGAAGAAGAAGAAAAATTAAGATACCTGTAAATGTTAGTAAATATTGTGTATGTTTCCTTAAAGAAGTAACAGATGAGATGGTAGGTAGGCTTCTCAGTCCTATCATATAGTTTGGATTCTGAATTTGCTCCTGATAGAGAAGTGAAGGTGATAAATTGTACTGAATTCCCTCTTCTTTTGCACCCTCTTGTATTACACTGAAGTTGTGTTTGAATGGTCACTGAACAAATGGTTGTAACTGTAGGACCACCAGCTCAGATAGATTTCAATTTACGACCATGACTGAGCCTATGACAATTATAGTCATAGTGTTGGAAAATAATATTTGTAGCTCAGGGTTGAACTGTGGGGTCCTCAGTGGTCTCTGAGGTAATTTTCTTGCAGACACTTCATTATCAAACTAGGTAGCAGCAACTACCCTACTGTCATAGATTGTGATGGTCATTAAGCAGGTCATAATGTGATCAATTGTTGAGTAGTCCAAAATGTGGTCATGATCATGAGTGGGAGGCAGCTTTCACAACTTCAGATCTGGGTTATAAGTCCCTTTTGGGGGGGATCCATTGTAATTTTAAATGGTTGCTAAGTGACCAATCATAAGTCAAGGACTGCCTATATTTGGTTTCATTCCATCATATCTTAATCTTAACTGTTTAATGTTTTTTATCATGTTAGGAATCAATTTGGTTGTTAAGTCACTAGCCTAGAAACCAGTTCTAGTCCTGCCTTAGGTATGAATTCAGCTGGGCGACCTTGGACCAGTCACTCACTCTCAGAAAGAAGTAGTTCAGAAACCTCCAGAAATTGTAGACTAGACTGTGAAGCAAAAACTACCTTGGATGAGGTTGGTATAGCTGACTGCCTGTTTTTGTTTTTGTTTTTTTCTCTCTCTGTCTTTCTTTTCTGGTGAACATTCAGGACAGTTAACAAAATTTAAAACAAAAATGATATAAAAATACTGATTAAGGTGAACAACAAATATTAAAACCAGTCAGTTACATTTATTGAAAGAGGTGCTGCTTTAGTCTTTTCTCAAACACTTGATAGTATAACTCCTAAGAGAATGCATTCCATAACCTGGGAAAAACCAAGCAGGAAGCCATCCAGAAAGATGAAATTTTAATAGCAGGACCACCTGGTGGTTGCTCCCGTTGATTTAATCTACAAGACAGATTTATAGCAGGAGAGGTAGTCCATTAGGTAATCAGGCCTTAAACCATTAAACACTATAAATAGTACACACTGCTGACAACCAGTACAGGAACCATATGATCCCTGTTTCTTGCATAGATCAGCAGGCTAGCTATTACATTTTTATCAGTTGCAACTATTAGGCTTTTGAATGGTAGCTCCATGAAGAGTACATTGTAGCAGTCAAGACAGAGGTATCCATGGCAATCAACATCTAAGTATGATCAATACAAAATCTGGTCAATTAGGGAGAATAGCTGGAACAATAGAATTGTGTAATTGAAGGTATGCCTGGCCACACCTATCTTCTCTGGATTTAATTTCAATTTGTTTTTAGCATCTAATTATATGGTGAATCCCTGGAGTTGCCAAGTATCAAGCTTAAGTTGAGGGGAATTTTTCCCTTACATGGCACTTCTCTCCCTTTTTCTGTCTAGTTATTTCTTCTTCTTGCTTCATCCCCATCCTTAATCATCTCCTCCTTGTCCTCTTCCTGAAAAATAGAATTCTTATTGTGTATATGTGAAGATGGCTAATGTAATCTTGACTTTTAGAAAGTTGTTTATTTATAGACAATTTAATTAGATATTCAGTTAATATGTGATGTTTGTAGATCTATACACACAAACATGCACATATATAAAGGGTCTCATGAATATATTCATTGAAGTAGGAAGGAATCAGAAGAATTAGATTTAGGTGGAGATGGCAATCTAAATTAATAAGATGAAGAAGATGGGTACTGCGCAGGTATTTTATTCATTTTGTTTTATCTTGTCTGGTATGTCATCATTTTCTTCCTAGTCATTTTCCTTTTAGATAAATATGTTAATACTACCACCCATGTTACAATAAGTTTACAACTGTAGAATGATTAAAATCAAGCTGGCTATTAGTAGTAGGCCTAACAAGGCTTCTACTATGAGTTCAGGCCTTGAACAGTCAGTCAAGACAAAATTTTCCACAAATAGAGAAAACTGACTCAAGCTGTACAGAATAATTAGCATCAGAAATTTTGCAAGTTGACCTGTAGTGTAGCTAAGATGGAGGAAAATTGGATAAGATGTGCAAAGAGGACATTAGTGTGGTATCGATGCAAAATCAAGTACTGAATCTCTGTGAAATATCACTTGATTCAAAAACATGTAATGAATGGTTTGGAATCTGCATTCCTTCAGGAATAATTGCCATTATTCCACATTTACTTATTTATTAAATTTAAATAGCCAACCATCTCATATTTACTTATTAAATTTAAATAGCTAACCATCTCACATTGGTCAGACCAGTGTCAGAGACCCAGCAGGGTGTCTTTTATAATGCAGGTAGTCCTCAACTTACAAAATTTTGTTTAGTGGCTGTTTGAAGTTAGAATGGCACTAAAAATAGTGACTTATGACCATTTTTCACACTTATGTCCATTGCAGCATTCCCATGGTCATGTGATTTACATTTGGATTCTGACTCATATTTATGATGGTTGCAGTGTTCCAGAGTAATATGATACTCTCTTGTGACCTCTGACAAGCAGTCAATGGGGAAACCAGATTCACTTAACCATGTTACTAATTTAACAATTACAATGAATTCAGTTAGCAAATGTGGCAAGAAAAGTGGTAAAATGGGGCAAAACTCACATAACAAGTTAATTTAATAACAACATAAATTTTGGGCTCAATTGTGGTTGTAAGTTGAGGACTATCTGTGTTTCTTATTTCCAAGTGGATTTCCCTTCCCCCTCTAAAGAACAATCTAATTTTTAAATGTGCTTTTAGATTTAAAGTATATATTGCTTCATCATAGAAGTCATAACACATTGATATGAATCAGTTTCACACAGCTTGATTGTTTCAGTTTCCATTATAGAATTTCTCCATATCTGAAGGACACAAAGGCAGGCAAGGATTATGTAGTTAAGCTTAAGCAACTGCGTGAAATTAATGATTCAAAGTTTGCTTGTCTTGATGTAAAACGATCAACTGCAGGAAATAGATTGTATACTGGAGAATATTATCAACATGTCTTTATATTTGGACTTTCCATTTCTGTCAGGATGCCAAGGCATTAGCTGTTAAGATTTCTTGACTGAGAAAACTGCATTTATATCTACTAGTGTTTATAGATCTTATCAGAGCTATATCCCTAAGGAAAGTAGATGTGGCTATTATAAAAATGATGGGATTGTTCTGACACATAATTTCCTCTTCAGTTAGGGAAAAAAATAATTGAATTGAAACATGGTCTACAACTTCTATGGATAATTTTGTAGTGGGACACAATTTCTAATGCAGAAGAAGAAGAAAAATAACTCCCATAGATGAAGTCAGGACACACAGGCTGCACAAATGAAGATGTTGTGTAATCTTTTAGAATGCAGTAGATTGATGCATTAAGTCATCCCATGGGAACCTGTGTATTCCTCAAATCTCTCTTTGAATTCCTCACTGTCAGAACATAATAGATAATGCAGAATGGAAAGTATATTTTTCTTAGATCATGAAGTCTAGTCTGATAGGAAGAGGCATTTGAGGGCAAAATAAGGTGACCTGAACTGTGGATTTTAATATGGACTCAGCAACTAATTGAGCTTAGAGCCAGTTTTTAGTAATTTCATATCCCTGTGTAAGTGTGAAGGAAACTGTTATCCCAATACATCTGGGAAACATGACTGCCATTGCATCCATAAATAAACAAATAGGCTGGAGACCACAGGGCCCTAGCAATAAGTTTCCTTGAGGTAAGATAAGTGCCTATAAATTTAATAAAGAAAGAAATAAACAAATAAATGAGAATGCCAGTTCTGCCTACATGAATGTTGTGATATTTCAGGAACAAAGATGTACTATTGGGAATGAATAAATGAGATTAAGTTGCAGTATTGTTGCTCATGGTTTCTGATCTTTCAATGGAATTAAAAAAAAAATCAGCTCCAAATCTGTAGTCCTGAAAATAATTGGTTTTGCCAGTGAATTAAAATGTGAAGGAGATGAATGGACATAAAATGTGTGTCTGTTGGAGATAGGGACTTAGATGCATGAAATGAGGCCAATAAGGCTCTTTTCATAATAGTGAACAGGTAAGTAGTCCTAAAGCAGGGGTGTCAAACTCAAGGCCCAGGGGCCGGATCTGGCCCATGGGGCTGCCCTGGAAACAGCAAAGCCCATGCTGCCTCTGCCAGTGAAAATGGAGCTTGTGAGGGCTGCGGGTGGCCCTCCTGAGCTCTGTTTTCACTGGCAGAGGGTTTCAGGAAGCCATCGCAGCCGAAAATGGAACTCAGGTGCCCATTTTTTCTATCAGAGTGCTTGGGCCACCACAGGCACCTCCAACACAGGTGACATGGAGCTAGCCACACCCACCCTGGCCATGCCCACACCCACTCTGGCCCCCCAAAGTCAAACAACCCTAATGTGGCCCTCAATGAAATTAAGTTTGACACCTCTGTCCTAACACTTGTCACCCTTGTCCTAAAGCAAAGTACTGAATGCAAATTCATACCAGTATATTGCAACTAGCTTATAAGCAACTTCAAATGGATATTACATATGGAGGGACCATTTTTAAAACAAGCAAATTGGGTGTTTAGGAAATGTTAAATGCAATCCATGGTGAAATGTCAAACTTCTTATTTAAAATAGGTGTTGCTGTAGTTAAAATGCTAATTCTGACCAGAGCCAGCTAAAGGTTGACTCACATCACTCTTACATCCTTCAGAGACTGGGAAAACGAGGACCCAGATGAGGGCAATATGCTGACATTTTTAAACTGCTCAGAAAGCGCTGGAAAGCATTATGGAGTGGTATATAAGTCTAAATGCTATTGTTACTCTTCTTCATGGTTTCTGCTAATATGGTATGTGCTGGCAGAATTGGCACATTCCAGGTTTCCTTCAAATTAACAATGCCATCTATCAGGACCAAGGAAGTATATTGCAAAGAGTAAGGAAGATGACCTTAACGGACACAGACAAGATCCATTACCAAAGCAACAAGGGAAAGAGACATATATTCAATCACAAAAAGCAGAAAATACAGGAAAGTTGCTCAGACAGACACTTTCCCAATTCATATGACTGTAAGAAGCAGAAGAGGTACAGAATAATCAATCTTGTGAGATTTTGTTATTACAATCACTATAAAAATAGTTTTAACTTTCCTTGAGTTGATTCCTGGTCCAGTCTAAATGATGGAGCTTACAGTTTCTGCACCTTCTGAATCAAGATGACCCCAGAGATCCATATGGTTCCCATCTTGTTGGTATTCTGGAAGGCTTTAAACACCTGGCTGCTGTCCCAGATTAGATGCTCTTCCTTGTTAATTGTGTTTTTGTCTGTCATTACATAGAGCCACCAGATCCAAAATCTGGTGCTTTGCATTGTATTATTGTTGCTTATTCTATTTTGTGCAACTCAGAGCTTCTTTGGAATCAGTTAATTAAATACAAATAAACAAATAGCAAACAAATTTCTATTTAATTATTCTGCTTTCCCTTTTGCTATATTGGTATGTTTGTGTCCGTGTACACTGAAAATTACAGGACAGGTTGCATATGTCCATACTGGACAGAGGAAGAAAAGAGGCTTAAAATGGAGGACTCTACAACATTCTGAGTAGCTGCCCAACTTCCTGTTCCTATGGTTTAGTGAGGCAGTCTCTGGCCTTATCTGGTCCGTTTTTGAACATTTTTTTTATTTTGCTGACTTTTTCCCACACAGCAGATTTGTTTCCATTCAGTTTGCCTTTAAAGAATGAGTCTGTAATAGACATAAAGGAACATTTTTAAAGAATTTTTTTCCAAGATTTCATTAGTTGGATATAATAAACATTTCTGAAAAGTTCTGAAATGCTCAAGATCTTTTCAATCCTAGAGACAGGAGAAGATTTTGCTTTTCTTAATTCTGATAAAACATGCTAATGATTCTGGCCAGAAAACGGCATAAACTATGATCCTGTTGTCAATCATTGACATTTCCATTTATTTATTCATTAGTTGAGCTTAGTTCATTGTGTAAGGACCCTATGGTCAACAATATTGGACCTGACCCAGCAGTTCCCAGCTATCCAATTCTATAGCTAAAAACAGGGGTGTCAAACTCAATTTCATTGAGGGCCACATCAGGGTTGTGTTTGACCTT
>JANHFJ010008171.1:0-12047 GCA_032468195.1 Cerberus rynchops
ACCATAGCTATTTTTTTTGCTTTTTCAGAGAGGCATATCCAACTTGCATTGTACAGGAGGTGCAGTTGTGTTATGATGTAGCCAAACTCACATACCTGTCCGATATAAGGTACCTGTACTATGGAGAAAGCATCTTAGTTTAAGTATAAAATACGTTGACTACAATAGGCTTTCTGTGCCATTGCCATAAATATTGGTTGTCTGTCACCAGACAACCTATGAGACCCGAGCTGTAAAACTTATATTCAATACTATACATGCACAAATACTCAATAGAGAACACATTGGGGGGATGCTCACAACAGAGTTGTTGAATCACTGTTGAATCAATTTGACTCTTGTTCTGAGAAGTTCCAAGGAAGTGCACCTATTGTGGAAGCTGCATTGTGTATATTGAATTTATTTAGATATAGGATAGCCTGATTAGTTAAATAGTTTGGTGAATAAAACTGGTTAATTTGTTTCTCATTTTACTATATTTATTTGAAGGTTTTATATTCTGCTTGCTGACTAAGATGCAATACAATATATTTGAAAAGTAACAAAAATAAGCAAATTATTTGAAAGTCAACATTTGTAGACTTCACCCCAAGTTTATGATGTTGCCTGCTGCTTTGTTTGCAGATCTCTGAGGAAATGGCATAGTACTAGGAAGATGATCCTCTCAGATTTTTCAAAGGGCAGAATTTCCTCATCCAGGCTGCTAGGGCTGATTCAGATATGGTGCTAGGTGACAGATGCAGTGAAAATAGAGATGAAAGAAGGGTGTTTTCAGTTGTACCAAATGCCAATGTTGTTCCTGGACTTTGGACACTTGGAAGGCAATCACTTTGGCCCAGAAATGGCTGATGGAACAATTAGATGTTTCATTGAGATGCTGTTATTAATAATATGTCTGAGACAATAATGTAAAGAATGCTCCAGGATGGAGCCTTTTTAAACATAATGTGAGACCTGGAGCAAATTGTCCATTTCATACTCCAGCTAAGTCACTGTAATTTTCTTCTCCATTTTTTATCCATTAAATCCAGTGCTGTTTTAAACAAGAGTCTAAGATGGTTGCATTTTAATTTATTGTTTGATTATTTTGAATCCTGAAGACCCAAAATGTTTAAGCACACTTTATAATATTAAAGATGATCTATTCTTAATAATTTCTAATTCAATAAAAGTGTACATTCTTTCAAAAACCATTACTATAAGGACTTGAACTGTTTTCTTACCTAATTAGGTTCCTCTCGTTAACAGAATTAACTGCAAAGCTTAAAAGTGAATCTTATATAAATAGTATATATATGATTAAGCCTGTATAATTAAAGAAGTAGAAATATTTGGAATACCTGTGATATATGTTATCCACTTAACTATATTGTCTACCATGTGAATATTATTTGTGAAAATGTGTACGTATTTTAGATATACACTTCATTGTAATAACAAATTCCTTGCCATTTCACACTTATGTATGTGTTTATACCAGAAAAAAGGCAGAGAAGAATATGGCTTATTATACCCAAGCTTTTGAGCACACTGGTAAAAGATATCGCATTAATACAAGGCCATGTGGTCAGTTCTTTTGCTGTGACATCAGAGGATGTGAAAGGGTAAGAAGCTATTGTGTTTCTTAGTTAAAACGTTAAATCATTGCAGTGTTTAAAATTAGGTAAGGTTTGCCATACTTACTTTTTAGGAAAAGACTAATAAGAATTTAAAACAGAACTGCTTTCTTAAGTTCATTCTTCCCAGCAACTGAATCAGATGCAGAGTTAAGTGACTTATATTCCCTAATGCTTGTCAGGCTTTCCTCCCTCCCCTAAATACATTTAGATGGTAACCTTTTTAGAAGCTTGATTTATTATTACTGAAATAACTGTATGTGAAACTACTAGTCACTTAGAGAAGGAAAACAAAAAGAAACAAATGGAACAGTGAAATAGGATTATATATAAATACTTGAATATTGAAATGTAACCGCACTCTGCTTTTCAACAGGAAGATGCTATAGATTACTATACTGGAGTTAGCCAAAAATGTATGGAAGAATACTTGGAAGAAGAGAAGCTAATTTGTGATAAGCCATTGGGAATGGCTTTTGTAACACTGCAGAGGATAACCATGGCCTCTCTGTGAGTGTGTAATTTTTAAATGTATTATTACTATTAATTATTTTAAATGGAAATGAAACATCAGTCTATCTCTATGATTACTTCCAACCCAAAGCAGCTTTATTTAATCATATTTGAAGGCAATTCATAACAATCTGGTGACCAATCCGGATTAGATCCCTCAACACAGAAATTCTATTAAAAGGCATCTCTGTGTGTATAAATCATTGATGAGTAAAATGGATCTCTTGATTGGGCTATATTGCTTTGAATAGATCAATCATTACATCTTTCACAGAGTAATATTGTAAACATTTTCTTATTTGTTTCTTACATGACCCAAAAAGCACTTCTGGCTGTCATAAAATGTCACACTGTCCCCTTCCCCCCACAGTCTTATGACCACATTTTGTGTGCTTGACAGCTGGTTCACATTTATAATTGGTTGTAGCATCCCGCAATCACATCATCAAATTTACAATATTTTTTGCTGGTTTTCAGCAAAAAACACCCATTTGGGGGAATGGATTTGGACTTCTGCCCACATGATTCACATAATGTCTGCTGTGAAAACAGTCATAGAATTGAAGACCACCTTTTATGTGCAGTCTATAAAAATAATGATTCTATGTTGAGTCAACCATAAAAGCTAAAATGCTTAATTTTATCATAGTATTCTTAAAGATTATAATGTCTGCAAATGTCAAGGCTTTACGTGCAAAGGAGAACCTCAACCATCAACCTATAGCAAAGATCTTCAGATTTCCAAATGGAATATGAAATATGCTACATATCCTCAGGATGTTTGTTGGTAATGTATCTTATTTTCCCCTCTTATTTCATGTATAAAAGAAATGAAATTTGATACCATTGTTTTTTCCAGAAGATGAATTAAATTTATTTTAGCTATTGTCTATATTATTGTCAGATTATTTAAAAGGTTCACAAAGTTTTAAACACCACTGTATTTTACAGGCTTTCTATATTCTGTTTGAACAATACACATGTCTTACAGTCAAGACCGAGCATTCAAATTCTTATTTTAAATTAATGTGAAAGAAATATAGCTGATTTTTATTCATTAATCTCGATGATTTTTAAAAATTGTCTTTTGTTTTGAATAAGCTCTGTTCCAGAGATAGATAAATTTTTATCAGAGCTCTATCTCTTCTTGTTAAAAATTATTGCTGTGGGGACCCTGCTGGATTCTTCAGTAAAAGCAAACAAATGCTACATTGTGAAGAAACAATGGGGCGGTTGGGTAGATGATTAGGTTGCACTCTGGAAGGCAGCAGGCCAGGGAAATGCATAAGCAATCTCTTGTCCATTTAATTTCCACTTCAGCTTTACCTCTAACTTTCTCATTTGTACATATTTTATTTTAAACAAAACAGAGCATTTTCTTAATACTAGTTTGGAAAATAAGCACTGTTACTGCTTGTCTTCTTTATTTTTGCTTGACAGGAATAATCTTTCAATTCAAGGACGGGATTGGTGGGGTAGATGGCTTTTTATCAATTTACTCCTTTTTGTTGGTCTCTTTTTCTTGACAACCCCTTCCATCATTATTTCAACAATGGACAAGTTCTACGTAACCAAACCCATTCAATATCTTAATGTGAGTAATGCTCTATATCTGATTTTAATGGTCTCTGCTTCTTTATTTAAATTTAAATTTATGCTGTCATAAAAGATTTAGCTCTGAGGTTAAACTTAACTATCAGTCTAATTTATGTAAAGCACGGGGGTCAAACTCGCTGCATCACGTTGCCATCACATGATGTATTGCAATGTTTTTTTCCTTCACGGAGCTGGGGTGGGTGTGGCCTGTGCATGATGCATCCAGCCTATGGGCCACCAGTTGGACACCCTGATGTAAAGCAAAGAAAATATAGATAAGGTGAAACACAACCACATTTAATAAACACTGACACATGTATCTCAAATATAAGCAAGCAACCTTCATCCTTTTAAATCCTATAATAGTGTCCCTGGTAGACTTTCTGTTTTACTGCCAGAATTCATTCTCCTGTTGTGTTGAGATAGGAAACACAAAATTATATCCTCAGTAAGGATAATTGAACATTGATTAAAATTCTGCCTTCCCAAAATGGAGACACTCCCAGCATCATTCATTTTGCATCATGCTGATCTTAGCCCTTAGATACTTCAAGAATTAGTCTTGTTAGTTCCTTGCCACTAAAAGTTGTTCATCTTGTTTTAAAGAGTCTTGTTTGGAAGTGGTAATTATCAAGTTTTTTTAAATAATGTAATCTTTGTTTTTGGATTAAGCTGTTAAGAGATTTTGATCTCTTTCCAAATCCTATCTGCTATCATTATTCTTTTCATAACACCAATTTTATTTCAGTGGTTGTTAAGCTGATATAATAAATATGTTTAGCTTGGTTGCATTCATGGTAAATCTGCAGAACTGGTTATGTTTCTCTCTATTCTTTCCTCAGAATCCTATTATTAGTCAGTTCTTCCCAACAGTACTTTTGTGGTCCTTTACAGCTTTGCTACCAACTATCGTCTATTATTCCACAATTTTTGAATCACACTGGACAAAGTAAGAAGACTCTTTGTTTTGGCTCATCAAATTACATTGGAGGATTTAAAAGATAGGAAAGGCAAGGGAGAATATTCAGAATTTATAGTAATGTCTACTTTTCCCAGATTCTTTTTCTGCATGGTTCTGATTTTAGCTTTGCAAACTACAAAATAATGGTTATATTAATAATTATTTTCTGTTCATAATAATGTAAAGTCACAGTTGCCATTTCTTTAGCTTGTGTTAGCCTTCATATATATTGAGTTCTTCCCAAAAACCTAGGATGTCATAATGTATCAGCATAGTACATGTCAGATCCTAGCAATGTGATCTTTTGCAATTGATGGAATTATTATAATTATTTATTTATGATCCAAGACCAAGTCAAAAAATTTAAAACATAGCACATCTCGTGTGTGTATGCATGTAGGTAGCTAGACACAGATATCCCTTATTTTTGTATTTTTCAGTCTGTAAGACACTCTGGACCATAAGACACACATTAACTTTAGAGGAAGAAAACAAGAAAAAAAAAATCTCTCAGTATCCATCCGTTATTCATCTGGCTAGCGTCCTCGCAGCAAACAGCCTGGTCAGCTTCAGCATGTTATTGCAGCCCCAGCAAGTGATTCGTCAGGGCTCCATTCCATTGGCCCACCACCAGTCAGCTGAGCGACAGCTGGATCCCAGCCTCCCGTAGCCCCACCAATCAGTGGGCTGGCTGATCGGAAACTCTGCCATTGCTGCCTCCTCCATGTCTGCTGACTTTACTGGGAATGCTGGAGCTTTCGCTGCTGAGCAGCTGATTGGTGGTTGGATCGGCCTCTGGGAATACTGCTGATCAGCTGTTCTAGGTGGCAGGAATCGCCGCCGTTGCCTATCGCCACCACTGCCATGCAGTGGTGGTGAGTGGCAACAGCAGTGGTGAGTGGCAGCAATAGGTGGCAATGATCCCTGCCGCCTGGAAAAGCTGATTGGCGGTATTCTGGGAGGCGGATCCAACCACTAATCAGCTGTTCCAGCATTCCCCAACGGTAATGAACAGCAGGGAGGGTGAATGCTGCTGCCACATCAATCCCCCTCACTGTAATATTTGCTCTATAAGATGCAGAGACATTTCCACTGACTCTTGTGGGGGAGTGGGAGTGCGTCTTATAGACCATAAAATACAGTATATCTCTGGTTGCTTAGAAACCAGTTTCAAATTTTGGATGCTCAATAACTAGCCCACATTTACAGCTATTTGCAGCACCCTGCAATCATGTGACTGTGATGTTCAATGTGTTTTGCTGGAAACCAATTTTTACTTGTTTTGCCCTGTCACCTGGTACCTTATTTTACAAGTAACTGTGGGCTCAATTATAGTGAAAACTTGAGGACTATCTGTATATACTTGCTTTAGGCATAGAAAACCCTGGTGGAATTTAAGCAGATGATAGTCAGATAGACTGAGCCAAGCTTTCTTATCTCTTACAGACATAGTGCCCACTATACTTGCATTGGTAATCAGAGCTAATATATCCACTCTTCAATTTGACTTATGAAAAGATTGAGGTTTTCTCACTAAATGATCAATAGCCAGGCGCTTTGTGCAGCTTAAATCCTGTCTCACCAAGTGTGTATAACTGAGGCTTCCTTTTCCCTGCTTAGTACTTGCCAGTAATGAGGCACTGGCCTTGCCGGAGGACAGTATCTTGCCACTTGCTCATGTAGTGCTTACTTTGCTGGAGTGCAGGTTTCTCAGGCTGGCAGAGGGCTTGTCTTGTTTCCTGGCATCCATTTTGGCTAAAGAAGGATCAGTGCTGGCTGACGAGTGATCTGAGAGGTTTGATTCACTGGCTGTTAAATCAGGTGCAGCATCTGCTCTGAGACCATGACAGATGTGTCTCTGGGTGGCATACATAAAGACTTTATAAAATAGTACTGTAAAAAACAAGTTCAAAACATTATTAAGAGAGCAATATATATATATATTAGCAATGGTGGATCAATCTCAACAACTCACCATTGCCTTGAGATCTCCAGGTCAGTTGACACATCCACATTTTGACGGACTTATGGAAAGTTAACAGTTGGTAAAGACCAACTTCACCTTGTGGAGGATGATGTTTTGCCTAGCAGACGCCACAGCAGAAAAGGGGCATGTTCTGGGTTATACTAGATGTAACTCCTCAGAAGACAGAACCTGCAATATATTACTTCTGTTAGACCTGATGGGATTGGCAGATGTAATCAGGAACAAGTGGTCCCTCAAATAATCTGGCCCCATGCCTTGAAGGGCTTGGTCAAAGAACTAAAGTCAAAACCAGCACCTTGAATTGAATCTGGAAGTAAACTGGGAACCAATGCAGTTCACAGAGCCGAAGTGTAACTTACATTGTTCTAGGGCCACACATATGTGTCTGTGCTGCTATATTATGTACAGGCTGAAGCTTTTAGATACTTCTCAAAGGCAGCCCCATGTAGAGTATACTATAGTGTTCTCTATAGAAGGAATTTGGTGACTGAGTGGGGCCTTTCTATCCAGGAGATGTGCTGTATTTTAAATTTTGTGACTTGGTCTTGGATCATAAATAAACAAATTATATTTAACATGTTGCCTTTTCACTGAAAGTAGTCAACTAAATGACTGAGCAAATAATATTTACTGTATAGCTTATTGGATCCAATTCAGTATTTGACTTACGGATGTTTGCACTAAAAGAATTTTTTAAAGGTAGAGCTGACAAACTAGTGTAAAAACAATCAGGGTAACAAATAACACCAACTCTAGAGTAATCTAAAACCAACTTATTTCCAAATTTTAATTTTAAACATTTCCATTTGTAACTACTGTATCAAACCTAATATGTTTGACAACATGCGACTATTGATCAACCATTTTCTTCTTTTTTAATAGATCTGATGAAAACAGAATAATGATGTACAAAATTTACACATTTTTGATCTTCATGGTACTAATATTACCTTCGCTTGGTCTGACTAGGTAAAAGCTACTGTAAAATTCTAGTTTTTAGTATGACAAGGTTTCTTTTCTTCAAATGTTTTTTAAAAATTTGCAGCCTTTAAATATCTGAAACAATCTTCGCCATGCCAAAAAAATACTTTTTTTCTTCCTAATGATTTTTTCATCATATTTTACTTCTTTGCAGTACAAAATTTACATAAACAATGTAAAAATAATCAGCATCTCTCTACATTTAAATGTTTGAGAGGTAAAATTTCACTTGCTTATCTTACACACATTTTGGTCTATGTCTATTGTTTATATATGTATGTCTTCTTGCTGGCTGAAATTCAAAATTGCCCAAGAGGCTTGCCTTTTTCTTCTACACCTTTCCCACATCGTAGGCATCTTCTCTGAGCAGAATGTAGTGAGTGGACAATTCATTCATAAACATTTAGGCTCTATTATGGAACTATAGCAATGTACCCATCTTACATTTCATCTAATAGGGTTTTTGTTCATTTTCCGGGGATACAGATACAGGGATGGGAATCATTTCTAAACACTCATGGCATTTCAAAGGTCACTGTTAGTCCTATTCCAGTGAGCCTTCAGCCCTAATTGAATTTTTTGCCATTTCCATCTTGGGGAGAGGAGGGGGTTGGTCCAGTGTTATTTTTACTTTTTATACCATTTGAATAATTCTACCAAGAGCAGAATTTCATTGGATTTTATTCAAAAACCTTTCCTATTTTTATTTCATTTTAAAATTAAACACATAATTGATTTTAATTGGCTAAAAAGTTCAAAACAAACACAATACAGTTTTCTGTTGTAAAGCTCAATTGTTACATGATTGCGCTGCTTAGCAACAGTAATTCTGGCAGTCCCAATTGCCATTGTTAAGTGAATCCCTGTGAGTGGTTAAGTGAGGATGTCATGTGCTCATCACTTGCAACTTCTTGCTGGTTTCCTCAAGAACTTTACTTGTTGAAAACCAAAAAGATTGCAAATGGTGACTAAAGAATATTGTGATGGCTGAAATTCTGAGCACTGGTAACTACCACTCATTCAGTGCTATCAAAAATTTGAATAGTGGCTGAACGAATGATCTTAAACATGGACCATGGACCACCTTGGGTTTTTTTTTAAATAACTTTTATGCTTTCATAATAGACAGTGAAATTATATGCAAGTTATTTGAAACTATTGAATTTCTTGTACTTAAATTTTTCTCTTCTGTTTGATGTTGTAGTAAATTGGAGAAATTAACACCAAATATTTCTTTCAGTCTGGATTTCTTCTTTCGCTGGGTATTTGATAAAGCATCTGAATCTAAAATTAGATTAGAGTAAGTATCTAAAAAGAAGCTTTTGCTAACTGATCCAGGATATGCAAATGTGTCTTTAGTTACTATTTTATTTATTAATCATAAATTGATACTATCCAGTGGAAAGAACTGAACATGAAGATTCTTATGTGATAATTCGTTTGTCTTGGGAAATGATTTTGAATAACTAGGAAACGTTGCTGTTTGTGTTTTCTGGAGCACTGCTCCCCAAAACTATGACCTAAAGTTACTTCAATGAAAAGGAAGGCATTGGCTTTTATGCAACCTAAAAGGGACTGTTGATAGAGAAAGTTTAATATCGCTTTCTAAAAATTAAAATGCCTCTTAAACTTATCAACCCTGGAAAAACCAGAGCTATCCACACTTATTGGTTGTCTCTTCTACTTATAACCATTGCTCCAGTCACTATGGCCTTTCTGTTTTAGTGCAGCCATTGGCCCCAAGTACATCACGCGGAGTGATCTATGAGAGATGTTCAAATCTCAAGCCACTGATGTCTTGACAAGGATTTAAATCTGAGAAAGATCACTTTGACTTTGGGCTGGTCATTCTGTCTCAACCCAGTCTATCTCAGCTGTGGAGAAAAATTAGAGAAAGGGCTGCTATTGTAAGGGACATCAATATAATTAAACAAAAGATTTTATTTACTGTGATGCTCGCCCTTGACTGATACTTTCTAGAATATATTTAATAGGCCACAAGAGCTACTGACTCCTCAGAATGAGTTGGGGCAACTTTTTGAGCAGTTATGAGTGGTAAGGAGAAAAATACTTAGATTAAGCCTTACCAAAGGAAAACAGGTACCTTAAGCCTCTGCAAATCTCATTGACAGCAGAAAAGCATTGAAAAAAACATTGCTTTTTCCAAGTTTGACTCAGAACTTCCTTTGTCCTCAGAGGAATTTGCAGTATTTTTAAAGTTCATCACTTTCTTGTATTTCAAAATTCTTCCAGTTGTTTTAAAATAAAAAAGTATGTGGGAAAACCATGGGTGTGTGTGCAAATCATTGCTGGATTATTTCATATATTGTGACTGGACATCGAAGACAATACTGGTTCCTGTTTTCACTGCTTCCATTCAAGACAGATGTGCAGGAGAGAAAGAAAATGCTCACTGTTCACCATGGTCTCTGGATGGGTGAAAAGGAGATAAGATTACATGCCTATTTTTTCATCGTAGGTGTGTCTTTTTGCCTGATCAGGGAGCTTTCTTCGTGAACTATGTAATTGCCTCAGCTTTTATTGGCAGTGGAACACAGCTGTTGCGTTTCCCAGGCCTTATGATGTACACCATTCGCATGATGATGGCGAAATCTTCTGCTGAGAGGAGAAATGTTAAGCAGGTATCAAATCTTTCTTATCCTATAACACATTTTATATTTAATTCTTCCATTGGAGTGTTTTATATCTCTGCCTTTGCTGCCTTTCATTCTGAGACTGCTTGACATCTTACAGAAGTGCATGAAACATCACTACTTACCAAGAAAGCTTCTTACCTTTACTGGGTAGAAAATATCCATTATTGAATTTGTTCTTTCCACTTAAACCAAAAGACAGAACTTTATATATAGTTATGGCAGGATGTATCAGCTCCTAGCTATGTCACCTAAAGATAGAAAATGAATAACAGCAACAGTAATCTCCTCAGAGAAAGAACATACAATGATATATCCTCCTCTGCCTTTTATACTATAAGCAGTACTTAACTCAAGGACAGCTGCATGCCAATCATCCACTGTAGAAAGAAAATTGTATGATAAATGCTAGTGGTGGAGGGTATCCTTCACAGCAAGCAAACCAGAGTGGTCCCCCTATTTACCATGGGAGAGGAACATGCTGAATGTGACATGCAGCTAGAAGGAAGGAGCCATTCTTTCCGGCATTTCTCACAGAAAAAGCTTCAGCTAAAGCAAAAGTACATTGTACGGAACAATTAAGAAATATACAGACAATGTGACCATCCTAAATATTATCTAGGCTAGAACTGGTTGAATTTCACCTCTGGAAATGAAGAAGTCAGCGTTTGCCCATTAAATAGTATATTTCAGTGCATTGTAAAGCAATGTTTAGTCCCTGAAGTATGGGGAATGTTGCAGTGTGTACAAAATTTTCCCATCTAAGAATCTGAAATTTTTATTACAAGTCTAGATTTTTGCATGTAATTATATAAGAGAGGAGTTGATTGTTTTTCTGGTGTTGATGTACATTTGCAAAAATCACTTTCCTTAGAAATTTATGTGAATTATTTTCATGCTTAATGTATTTCGATTTCCTTACAGGAACAAGCTTATCAATTTGAATTTGGAGCAATGTATGCTGGGATGTTATGTGTATTCACGGTCATCATGGCATACAGTATTACATGTCCTATTATTGTGCCATTTGGTAAGTTGATAAATGAGTTGGAATTGTATTTTGGGGCAGACTGAAGTGCCAGATACTTGGCTTGGGAATAACATTGAAATGCATGTATTAGTTATTTAATACATTTATCTTTTGTTTTAAATGAAGTGAATATTTCATTGCAAAGATGCTTAAAAGACTGTTTAGTCTAAGTTTGGTAGGAAGCCTTGCAAAAAAAGAAAAAGAGATTTAGGACATCAAATCTATATAAGAGAAATGGAATGAATCACCTACTTACCAATATCCATGATTCTGAAGCCATATCTAGTGGTTCCATTGATAGAAAAAGAGAGTCTCAATTATAATTTTACACTTACGGGACCGCCTGTTGCCATCATCAGCCTCCAGCCGACCAGTGCACTCCCATAGGGTTGGCCTCCTCGGGGTTCCATCGTCGGGACGGTGTCGTCTGGCAGCCCCAAGGGTACGGGCTTTCTCTATGGCTGCACCCTCCCTGTGGAATGACCTCCCCCCGGAGATTCATACTATTACAGATCTCCAGTGTTTCCGACGTGCCCTGAAGACCCACTTATTTCAACTAGCCGGCCTGGCCTGATACCATGGAATTTTAAATTTAACTTAATTCTATTTTAATGTAATTAATTTAAATTAATTTTTAATTGTTATATTTTAATTGTTTAACTGATTTTAATTGATTTTTAAACCATATGATAATCTTAATTAAGACAGC
>JANHFJ010008175.1:0-10786 GCA_032468195.1 Cerberus rynchops
CGCTGTTCACCGCCCCGAGTCCTTCGGGAGAGGGGCGGTATATAAATTCGAATAAATAAATAAATAAAATAAATAAACAAATTACTTGGGAGAATTCAGTTAAGCTCCCCTTATTTTTCTAAATCCCTTCTAGTATCAAACTTAAAAAATGCTTGAATAACACAGCAGTTTTTTCTATATAAGTACTGCTCAGGAACGTTTCTTTCTGTGCTGATAAATTGCAGGAATGGTATTTCCTTATATATGAACTGTATATTCAGAACCCCTTTTCAGATATTCAGTGTGGGCAGATTAAACATATATTAAACATATATGACGGTTTCCACCCAAATTTTCTTGTCTGCTGTCAGAATGCATTTTTATACTGGCATCCAAAACATACTGCCAATAGGTATATACTTTTATGTATAGCCTAAGTAGGTTGTATATCTTCCTTCTTCATACTATTCAGTGTGTAGAGGTTGAATGCCAGCACTGTAATATAAAGCTATTCATTGCTTTTTCTCATTTATCTATCATATGATATTTGGGAAAGGAAAAGAAGAAACCGCAGATGCTCTGATAGAAGCAGAACCAAACAAGAATATTGGCTGGCAATATATGCGATCCAAGACAATAAATATTCAGTGGGAAAGTAAATGGGGCTTGAAAAATCACTGCTCACAAAGAATCGAAGCTGTTTTTATTTGACAAGCAGCATGATGGCCATATTAGACACCACACTGCTTGTCTAAAAGCTAATTAGCTTCAGGGTACACATTAAGGACCTGGCTTATTCATCATCCTGGCCCAATTTGCAAAATTCTTCTTTGTTACTCTGCCATGTGCAAAACAAAGCAATTCTCATATTTGCATGTAAGATTTGTCTCTTTGGGGAACTAATTGGTATGTGTGCCCATGAGGCAAGCAAGTTCCACTTCTTTTAGTCAGGACTGTCATGTTACAGTGCACTTTCAATGTTGATGATTTGTACTATATGTAGATACATCTGGTTTATGTTTTAGTATATGTTTTAGGAAAGTAGTGTGGCTTTTTCTACAGCCTGACATAAATTCTGGGGCCTTCACTTGTATTGTTTGGCTTCACTAGAAAAGGACAATTGTTTCTATTGATTTTTGTAGTTAGCATCTTAGTTATAAGAAGGAAACCGGTATCCAAGATCCATTATCTTGGATACCCCAGTTCACAGTTACCATGATCTTTGACAATGATGTGTTATAATTGCTTCAAGGAGATCTAATTTTGATAGCATGGCTAAGCTCTATTATACACTTGAATGATGTTGGAATACATGATTGCATTTCTCCAGGCAACTCTGTAATGAGAGCAAGTGAGCATGAGATAATTTAATCTGTAATTTCAACAGTCTTTTCTTTAAACCACAAGCAAAAAAGCCAGGTGTATTGTCATACAGCACTTTTCCCCATCAATATTCATTGACAACTCTTTTTATTCCCTTACTTCTAAAAGTGTGTTTACAGATTTATATCTGTTAGTTATACTTCTTCCTGAACTGTGAAATAAATGTTCACTTTCAAAACAGTCATTTATTTTAAAATGGTAAAAAGAAAGATCTGTGACAACAAGGAGCTAAATGCTAATAAGTTGGCAAAAACAGGAGTGTTAATGTCAGTTTCATATAAGAGGATTCCAGCAGTATCAGGTGCCTTGCCAACTGGAGAGTGACTCAGATGATGTGGAATGAAAAGCTTCATTTAGCTCTTTAAATGTTTATTAATCAAGCTGCTTTAGTTGGACAGAGCAGTAAAAAGATGATGCCATCGGTTTTATTATTGCAAACAATATGGAGAAGAAGGAACTAGAGAAAATGAGTCGTTGCCTATATAAACTATAATTTGTATGTACAATATAGAAAACAAACATTCTGGTATTTTCCCCTTTTATTGTAAATTTATTTCTTTATCAATTTACACAGCCATTCATCTCACAAATGCAGCTCTGGGCAGCATACAATAAACAGCTAGTTAGACTTAGACTTAGAATAATTTTATTGTCACTTTGAACGTACACTGATCAGCATACATTAAAATGAAATTTTCTTGCATATAACTCTCAAGGGGTCACCACTCCAACATACACTATATAAACATGACAAAATAAATAAACACAAAAGTATGTATATACCCACATATATTGTATGATACAGAGAAACAACACAGTCTAGTTCGAATGTATACATGTACATGGCGAGAAAAACAAATCTTGTGAGTTTACCAGAAAGATGGCCTAAGGAATAAAGCTTTTACAGAATCTGGCAGTCCTGCTAGAAATACTTTGAAACCTCCTACCAGAGGAGAGCAATGGAAACAGACCATGAAGTCTGAAATTAGAGCCTGGGGTCTCTAACAATGCTTTGAGCTCTAAGCACATAGTGCTTATAAAGCAGTATTCCGAATTAAAACAGTTAAAAACAATTAACACAACAGTTAAAATAGTTATTAATGTAGTTAACTATTACTTATTTAATAATAAATTATGAATTAATTCAGATGGTATAAGGAAAAATTTAGGAGTATGTTGTTGGGTTGGACTTCTCTGGAGCTAATGAAGTTGAGAACTGATTGAACTACAAATAATATGGATGGGACATGTGTGTTCTGCACTTTATTGCAGTTTTTAATTGTACAACTGTTCTTTCTGTACATCATGAGACATCATTGCAACAGTATTTCAAGAAGGGCTACTTTTGGTGTGCTGGTCTATATAGTAATAAAGATTTGATTTGTGTTATAGTTTTAATTAATGTTCAATCACTGTAAAAGAAAAACAAATCATGTCATATGAACTAAAGTGGCTGTTTCTGACAAATATTTCTGATATTCTAATGTAATGACAAACAACCACATTGTGACTTCATGCAATGTATTTTTTATTAGAACCTCCCTCTCCATATACATTATTCTTCGTAAGTTTTATCAGTGACCAGAACATAGACTTGATTGAAATATGGTACTGTATAGAAAGGTCCAAGTAATTGTTGCAATGGCTTTTACTCATCACTTTTGTAGAGTCAAATCTTTACCTTTGGGTTACTAGGATCTGAATGTGATATCATATATCTATCTATCTTGCAAAGATGTGTTAATGTTTTTAGTTTCCCTCTCTCTGGCTTCTTGAATAGCTGTTGTTCCTTTTGTCAGTTCCTCTGGAAGGTTTTATTTTGCTCAAAATACTTCTTTTTCATAATTGGCAATCATTTGGTTTGATCTTACATTAGACTGTTTGTGATCTCTTAAGATGATTTATTGGTCGTTTTAGTAATCCCACTTATTTTCTGTGTAATAAATGGCCTTTGACATTTTGAGTGCTACATTTAATAACTGTCCAAGCTTTTGATCTTGGTTGTTTATTAATGAATTCTTAATTATTTGACATAGATAATACTGCAAAGCTAAGAATATTGTGATTATGTCTTTTAGAAATTGTTACATTTTGAAATTTTTTTGATTTAAACTTAACCTGGGTTTTTTATTCTTTGGGAATGAATTCTTATATTACAGATTTTAAAAGGTTACAGAGTAGTAAAATAGATATTCTTACAAGCATAACTTAAAAACAGTGATTGATATTTATAAAATCATATTATTACGTCATATGGAATCATGTGACATTTGTATTTTTTTTAGTATGGATCTGAAGATAGACTTTTTATTAGAGTTTGCAATATCTTTTAACTTTATTTTGTTATAGAATGAAATGTTGGGACTTAATTCTGCTTACAATAAGCAATATTCAGTTTTCATATTCTTTATATTTGTGTTATCTCTAGCAATGCATATTTGAAAACTTCTTTTTTGATAAATAATGTATTCTATTTCTATATTGTTGTCATGAAAATATATCCATCCACACATATGGATACACATAAACATAGATGTAATTAATGAGTGCAATTCTGAGACTATAAATTGCCTGAAGCATTTTCTTTTTTCTTTTATATTTTACTAAGATTGCAATTTAATAACTATTAATATAACTTGCTGGTAGGATCACACACATAGAGCAAGTATGAATGTTAGTCCCTATTTTGCTTTAAGGAGATACCACTCATTTTGCCATTTTTTTTTGCTTATTTGTTTTGGGATATTTGTCACTAATCCTAATGATCTAAGTGCCCTTCATAAATAAAATTCTCCACAAAGAATTGTTTGGTTTTGCAACTCCATGTTCAGTTTGTGGGCAAACCTGAGTAGCTAAAATTTGAGTGTGGGTTCAGTATAATTTCATTTTTTCACTAGAGAAAGATTGGTGATAAAAAAGCCTAGCTGAAGAATGATTCCTCTGAAAAGTCATTTTTAAATATGTTTCTCAAAGTAGCTGGATAATTATATTCATTACCAAAGTATTTGATGCTTTTTAAAGTACATTTAGCAAATGCTTCTTCCATAGCTGAGGGTCCACCCATTAAAAGGAAACAGGATGTGGGTAGAAACTGTAAGGAAAAAGTCTAAGCTAATAATTCTAAATGATCTTACTGTTCATTTTTAAACTTATTTAATGTTTGGAAGCAGTTCTACAGATGAATGCCTAAAACTGATGAGAAAACTATTTAAATACTTGAATAAAGTAAAATGTGTTTGGATGAGCAAACAAATTTCGCTTGGTATTATGAACTAAAAATGTTAGAAAAACATTAGGTGATTTTCAAATACCGGTATGTATTAGGAGGAAAGTCTGGCCATCTTGGACAAGGGGCACTGAGCATTTGAAAATATCTAGGTCCAGGATGTGAAGTTGTTTTAATTGGGCTCTAAAGGCAAGCTACTGCTATTGTTGTACCTTTTCCCCTGCTGCAAAGTGCCTTTGTTGGGGCAGCTGTAGTTCACTTCATGGTTTGCCAGTAGAGTTCCATTGGTTAGAGGAACTGACTGACTTCAACCTGTCTTCCCTTGAGATTTGGCAGCTCATGAGTTCATGGCCTCCATTACAACCATGGAGTTGTTCCAGTCATTACAGTGGAATGCATTGCATCTGCTTTTTATCTTGAAGCAGATGTAATGTGAATTGAAGGTATAGGATATTAACATCTGTCCTTTGTTATAGTCAGCTCACTTTTGATCCATTCGCTTGACTGCTGTAAAGAATTTGTGGGACATTTAGAGGATAAAATTGTTTGGATTCCTTCTGTGGTCTCTATTTTAAAAAAAATTAGGTGATTGAGATAATATCTTGCAAAGTTTTCTGGAATGAGTTTGTGCCAGCTGGTTTTAAGCAAGTGGAAAGAGTTCTGTGTAATGTCAGTTGTGCCACCAATAACTTGGTTCCTTCCTCTTCCTACTTAGTGTTGGGGTAAAGCTCCTAGAAATACAATAGACCAGGATTGGGTGGTGGTGAACACTACTGAAGAAGCAGTAATAAACCTCCCCAAGAAGCCATCCCATTTTGGCACTGATGAGACAATGATGGTTTGTAGTTGCAGAGAGGTCTGGGGCAAAATGTCGTATTGGAATTGTGAACATTATGGATGATTTATGGTGGAACTGGGAAAAACTTGTTTTGACTTGATCTTTCAATAGCTTTCAATTGATTCATTCAATTGATCATGGTATCCTTCTGGATAATCTGTCCAGAAGGCTGGCAGTGCTCAGCCATGATCCTCGTCCTTCCAAAATGATCTTTTAATCTTGTTACTGCTTTGGAGGTCTATAAGCTGCTTGGAATCAGACATAATAGGAGCAGCACATATAATCCCAAGTAAATGTGGAGAAATAAAATTAATTACTAGAAATGCATAAAATATATATTCTTCCCTTTTCACTCACAAATCACAAGAAGAGAATTTGGCATCATTAGAATGTCTCTCTATTAGTGACCTCAAACCCTTACTACATTTATTAAGTTTTATGGCTTCATTTTATGAAAACTCAAATATGTAGAATACTCCTTTGTAAGAGATTAGTTTGGGCATCTGGTTAGAGGTTTTGTTGTGTTTTCTGATGTCTGCTGCTTGTGATGCAGAGGGAAGGGTGTGTCTGAGGGAAAATAGGTCTTTTCATAGATTTTGGATTTTAAGCTGTTCTTTACTTCAGCTCTGTCCATAAAACAATTTATGACATAATAAAAACATCATAAAACATTTCCTGTGTGTTTGACTATGGTACACACGGGTCATTTTCAAGGCAGATAATCTGAATGTTTTCCAGTAATGGCAGTGGATTAGATGTTGTTGAAGGAATCTGGTAAGGAAATATCTCTGAAAAGATAGTATTTATTTGGATTTTTTTTTTTATCATTCTAACAATGTTAGTTGTGACCATGCAGGCTGTTTTGTACTTTGTTGAGACAAATGTATTAGGTTGGGTTAGTACAACAGGCTGACCTATAAATCAGTTTAAGCCAAAGAGACAAATTGTATGCTGATTAATATGTCATATGAATCCAGTCTATAAAATGACTTGATAAAAAAACGCCACTGGTTTCATTTTGTTTTTAACCGGCCTTTGTTGGGATAAGGAGGCAGGACGTGGTCTCAGAATATTCTGATTGTGAAAAGTTTTTAGATGAGTGTTATCCCCAACATTTCTTAGAAGAATGAAGACTCAACTTGAGCTGATGTTTATGGCATCTGGTCATGAAGATCAACCAGAATGCAAACAAATGCAGCTAGATCTGTAAATTAACGTAGTTTATAATTAAGGATATTTTAGCCATGAATCTTACTAAAATTAACTCGCTGAAATCTGACATTCCTTCAGGAAATAGTGAACCTTCTATATCTGCAAGTCATGAAAACAAATGGGGAAGATAAGAAAATTGTATAAGATATGTTCCATCTAGTACCAGGAAAAAATGTTTTGGAAAATGGGAAGAATATTCTAACTCGGTATATGTCAGTATCAGCAGCTACTAAATTTTGAAACATGAGTCACGAGAAACTGTATTATGTACATTTCTATTTATTTATATCTCACCTTAATTATTTTTACAAATAACTTATTACATTACTTACTTGATAAAAACAATTCTGTGAAGGTCATAGTTGAATAGGAATTTGAGCATACTGTATTACTTTAAATTTGCTCTCCTGTGTCCTGATCCTACTCTGATATATTGCTTGTCCTGTAGTTGGTGTTATGAGCTCTCTACATAAGTTTTTGTTCTTTTGACATACTGATTTTTTCCTGTCTTTTCCAATTTCTTCAAAAGCATGCCATATTGCTTGAACAATATGGCCAAATTATGTAATGAGACATCATTAGCAACAGGGATTCAGGGAAAGAAGGATATACAGGTACACTTAATAAATTTCTCACTTGGCATAAATTTTGGGCTCAATTTTGGTCATAAGTTGAGGACTACCTGTACTTATTTTGCTAGACTTTGAATGATAATAGCAAGGGTTCCAGAAATCCTAGAAGAAATGGAAAGCTCAGGTGTATCTAATTACTGCCAAATCTTAACATTTACTTTGTTGAGACTTGTACAGAACATTTAATTTAATGACAGTGTAGGTCAGGTGTGCCCAATCTGTATCCCACAGGCTGTATGTGACTCATGGAGTTCCACAAGACTTTAACGTAACATTATTACATGATTTATATACATTTAACTGTACTGTATTATATATTTTGTATGTGGTCGAAGACAATACCTTTTCACCCTGTGCAGCCCAGGCAAGCCAAAATATTGGATACCCATAGTGTAGGTCCCTTCCCAGATTCCTGGCATTGTGTTCATGAGTGTACACTGTACAGTCACTGCTAAAATAAAATAAAAAAACCCCACCAAGTTACCAGACATTTGCAGAATTTTTTCTTCTCAGGAATTATACATTATTTAAAGAATCTCCCAGCCCTATTTGATTGTTCTATGTCCTGTTCTTATATTTGCCACCTTGCCACCTTTTCAAACATTCCTTCAAAGCATTGCCTAGCAAAAACAAAATTTCAGCGCTTTGTTTCTTCAGACTTTTCAGTCCTGAAAGCCTTCTAGAAGTTGTATGTATGTACTGTATGTAAAGAGGAGGGGAGAGCAAGACAGATGGATGGCCCATCTGGCTGTTTCACCATGGGGCAAGTATTAAGTGACTTGCTTTACCTTACTGATTGGAGATAATAATCTTTCTAGCAAAAGACAGGATGAAATGCTATTAATTAATTCATGGTGAATGATGCATGAGGTAGAACATAACATCTGTATCTTGATGGTGGTTAGAAGATTATGTGGACTTTTTAAAATTTCCTCTTTACTTTTTTCCCTGCTATGACAAACTTCAGCCAATGCAAAATATCACCATATAGTTTCAAACTGTAACAAAGAGTTCATTTTAAGTTTAAAATGGACTAATCTGATGGATGTCTGCCTTGTATCCTGCCTTAATACCATAAAGAAGGACATACGGTATGGAGAAGGTTAAGAGAAGTTTCCAGATCTTGTTTATAGCAGAATCATCAAAAGCTATACTTCCACAATAAAAAACTGGACTTTGTTAGAATAGGATTACTAAAGATACGGGAAAACAGGAAAGCTCTATAAAAAGTGTACACCATAGTATCTTTGTGTGCAAATGTTTACATCTGTTTCTTTATAGAAGTACAGAGATCTGGAAACATGTCTCATCATAGGAATACACATAGTAATTATTAGTAAATTGCACTCAGTAGATTGGATGTGCTTAATTAATATTTAATGTTATCCTGAAATGTTTTAAGTTTTATAAAATGAAATTGTGCAGATAAGAGGTTTATTTAAAAGATTGGTAGATACATGAACTGCAAGTTGTGACCTGCATCTTTATCTCACAGAATTATATATAATGCTAACTAGGCTTTCTTAACTCCATATAGCATTGTACTATTGGAGCCGTTGATATCGAGTGCTAAGTTTATTTTATTTATTTTTAACTTGCCTTTAAAAATAATTTAAAAATTAAAAAATCATTTTAAAAATAACTAAGAGCAAAGAGATCTAAAGCTCTTTCCTTCTCTGATGAAATACATACAAAACAGATAGATAAAAATAATAGATTATACTCAAGCAGAAATTCAGCTAAAACCTGGCAGGCTGATTTTAGTTTTGATAACTAGGCTGACATATGGCTGGTTACTTAGCAACAGTTCAACGTTTCAGTCAACCCAAAAAAGGGGACTTACAATCTGGATTCGACATTCCAACAGTTGGGCCTCCTCCACAGTCACATAACTTAATTTAGGGTGCTTGGTGACCAAATTTACAGCTGTTTGCAGCGTCCTGAGTTTCATGTTATCATTTTATGAAACTGAAAACTGGCATTTCCACATTGATTCAGGTTTGCAGTGATTTGCTTAATAACTGTGCCCAAAAAAGGGTATAAAATTATGAGGTATCCATTTTACAACTGTTACGACATATAACATAGTTGCAGGCTCCATTATGGTTCTAGGTTGAAGACCACATATGTATGATTTTTATGTGTTATATACAGGTAACTAAGAGGTGTCTTAGGTGTGTGTTACATGTGTGGAACATGTGTTTCTGATTTTTATAGATTGGTTTTGCTATTGCCAATACTAAGCAATATTACTTTCAGAAGTTTTAAAGTTTTGTTGTTAACATTAATCAAAGTTACTTAGAGTTTTAAAGTTGCAATTTTATACAGATTTACCTGAGGAAAGTGGGATACTAGAATAAATTAGTGAGGCTTATTATGGAGTAGATATGTGTCATATTTCACTGTTTAGATGCACACTCTATAGCTGTGATGGCGAACCTATGGCACAGGTGTCACAGGTGACATGCAGAGCCATCTTGTTAGGCACACAAGCTGTCGGCCAACTTACCTCCAGCTGAGCATGCACATGCTATTGCACATGCACACATGTGTGATTGCAGAGACCCAGTTGGTCTTCGGGCCTCCGCTGTGCATGCGCACAGTTGCAGCAGGAAAGCCAGCTGGTCTTCGGAGCTCTCCTATGCATGCATACGGGATTGCTCATGTGTGCATGAGTGCCTGTGCGCAGCATGCTTGCATTGCATGTGCAAAAGCTGCATGCATGTGCAGATGGTGCGGTTACACATGCAGAGCACATGGAGGAGCCACACACAAGTGCAGGTGGCACGTGCAAAGCGCATACTTTTTGGCACTTGGTAAGTAAAAGGTTCGCCACCACTATAGTGGTGGTGCAGGTACTGTACTATAGTCTTGCAGGTACTGTTTTCTTTTTTGTTTCTTTCTTATAAGAATACATCATTGTACAAAAATACACTTTTTAAAAAATGATAAAATGTTACATAGTTCAGTTCGTCTTCTGCCTATCTAAGGGCTGATAGTTGTATCCCAAAGAATGCAGTATGTTGTATCCCAAAGCAAGGTGGATTCAATTTAAATCAAGTGGATTTAAATCATGATTTTTAAAGAGCAATTGTCATCTCTGTCCCACAGCAGCTCCTCCTCTGACCCGCTGTTGATTCACTGACAGTCCCAATATTGCAGAATATATAGCCTCGTGCTGCATAAGCTCCATTTAATGCTGAATAAACTAAACACATTTTTTAATTTTCAATTTTTTTATTGTTCCAATACAAATTGCACAAAGGATACAATAAAACCAGTGTAACATTCCATTTCCATGTAAAACATTTACATATTTATTTTCTCTGTCAGTTATTTACAATATATTTTATCGTCTATATCATATTCACATATGTACATTATTTACATTAGATTTTGTCAAACATATCTTGTTCGTATATGTCTCAGGTAATTGTCCGACTTCCTTGCTTGCTATTTCACAATTCTAATTCAACTCTTCTTTCTTTCTTTCTTTCTTTCTTTCTTTCTTTCTTT
>JANHFJ010008175.1:18092-31429 GCA_032468195.1 Cerberus rynchops
ATAAAACTTCCTAAGATCTATGAGCAGAAAGGACAGACAATTTCACAGGCTTCAAAAGACATTCATGTAGGTAAAATTACCCCATTTCACTTTAACAAAAAATAAAGAAAAGCTAAATGGAGTCTTCATTTTCTACCCAGGTAACAAATTTTAGGACCACAATTTTGTCCAAGTTCAAGTCCTCCAACTCTTTTGGAACATAAAATTGATAATTACCAGCCATCATGTCTATTTTCAGTGGTCACTAAGGATTATAATCCAATGTAGAAGGACCTAAATTAGAGAAGATTATGGAGCCTAGAAATTTCTGCCATGACATCAGGGATTCACCTTATATTTGTTCTTCTGTGATAAATTAGTTCAAATGCCTTTATTTATTTTACACATAGACCATTGTTCTTTAGACAAAGAACAAGATGGAAACAAATCAATAATTAGACAGAATTGAGAAATATTTCAGTTTCATAGGGTATAATGCTGCTGCCCTGAAAGCAGTCATTTTCAATCCAAAGGAATATCAGAAATATAAAATGGCTGGATTGTTGGCTACGAGCACAAATAATCTGGTTCTTATCTTAATAATAAACTGTGATTTGTATTTAAAAGAGTTAAAGTGTCATAACCAAGAATTCAAAATCCGACTGTGATGAAGCTACTTTAGCTGAATCTGTGCAATGGTCAGCTTCAGAACATACCAAACCAAGAATCACCTGAGGCTGACCAATCAGACGATGATTTTGTGCTCAGGCCTAATAAGGTCTGAAGAGTGGCAGCCAGCAAGCAAAGATACTCAATAAGGCTCCTTGCCAAGTAAGGGAATAATTCCTGGTTAAAGACAAGTGGTTGCAGCGTGATTTAAGAGGCAGTTGTGAGCCATGCTTCTTTATTGGAAACAACCATCTGATCTTTAATTCTTGTGTCACCATCTTATGGATTTTGCTCATTAAACTGGCTGACAATCCAGATCTGGATCTCTGAACTTTGGACTGGATTTTGACTATTCTTCTGTGGACTCTTGTTTAAAGCAAAACCAGTCAGGCAGCCTTTTTTTTTTTCTGAGGCTCTGTTTTGTTTATATTCCTTGCCTGCTGTTATGTCTTTGGCTTTAAGTAAATTGCTAATCTCTACAGCAACTGTGGTTGAATTGTGCAACTAAAATGTGAAGCAGGAGATAAAGGACAATGTA
This sequence comes from Cerberus rynchops, assembly GCA_032468195.1. Lineage (NCBI taxonomy): Eukaryota > Metazoa > Chordata > Lepidosauria > Squamata > Homalopsidae > Cerberus > Cerberus rynchops. Next base: position 19,279 of record JANHFJ010008175.1, read on the forward strand.
AGAAATGTGTCAGACATTTTGCAATACATGGAGGAATATCATGGAAAAACCAGCCACATTGATTTTCTTACACTCAGAGAAGACTTTTGAAAAATTGAACTGGTCCTTCCTGTTTAACATTTTGTAAGATACACATTTTGGGAAAAAATATTTTAAAAGATAAGCTTAGTTCACCTTTCACAGAAGGCAAAGTAATTGTCAATGGAAATCTAAGAACATTCTGTGACATACAGAAAGGGACAAGAGAGAAATATCCATTGTTTCCTTTCTTAATTATTGTAGTTCTTGAAATATTGATTAGAGATATAAGATAGTACACTAGCAGATTTTAGATAATAATTTAGAACCAGCTACTAGCGATAGAACAGTATTTAAATTTATAGATCTCCTCATAACACTTCACAGTAGAAGTCCCCAACCCAGGTCCATGCAAGCAGTGGGCGAGTGCATATTTAAGCAACTGGCAGGCACATGTGAAACCATCTCCTCTGCTCCTGCCACTGTCATTGGTCCAAAGAGCCAGAAAGGTTGGGACTGCTGATTCTCTGGGTGGTTTATAATATAGAGGCATTATTTGCATATTTCTCCCCATAATCTGGGTCACATTTTATGTATCCTGGATGGACAGAGTCAACCGTGAGCTCATCAGGATCGATCTCTAGGCTGTGGGCAGAATTTGCCTGCACTTTGCCTGCAATACTGCAATATTGCTCTTTATCTACTGCACCACCCGGATTCTAATAATACAGACTTGATAAATAAAAAGAGTTTTAAAATGGAGAAAAGTAAACTATCTGGGTATCACTATAACATAAAATTATTATGTTAAGACATAAAACACTTGTTAAAATAGGAGAAACTACAATAGTCATTACTGGAAGAATTTCTTTGATAAGAATGAATATGTTCTTTAGAATGATGTTAGATTCAAACAATACCTGTTGTGACAACTTGTACACCATTTAAACAATAGCAAAAGGATATATCTGTGTGACAGGGAAGAAACCAGAAATTAAATATAAGGTGTTCTGAGATGCAAATCAAAGAGGAGGATTGCAATTACCTGATCTGAAATTGCATTTTGCAGGTAGCTGTTGCTTAAAAAGCTTGCATTAACATCTGAAACTACAGACAGGGCTGTTGGTTTTTATTGCTTTCTATAATGAATTTTTGCAGTTGAAGACTGAAATGAGGGGTCTTTGAAGCTTGGTTGTTTCCTTGCAAATATTTCATTACCCATACTAGGTAACATCATCAGGATTCATCAGGATTCTAAGAGCACCAAAAATTCCTTATTGCTTTTTGTATTATCACTCCTACTGTAAGTACTGGGAGTTATAACAGCCATTAGAGTCTCATAAATACAGTAAGTATGTTAAGTAAGCAGATAAGTCAAATGTTTCTCTTTCACTACTCTGAGAGCTAAAGGAGAAGTGGACAGTATATATCATTTACTAGAAGACATCTTGGAAGGTCTTAACAAACACAATGGGTTTTAATACATTACCCTTGTCAGTCAATAAGGGATTTGCAATCTATCTCACATATAGTATCAATTTACTGTATATAACCAACCTGTATTCCCTTCGCTTCCTCAAACCTGCCTCATCCCAATTTAAATCTTACATCAGGTTAGCCATTCTATCTGATGAAGTGCTGACAAAAGCAAATTATTTTTAATTAAATTTGATACATTTGATCATGGCTCTTGATAATTTGCCCAGCATTTCCTTTTGTATTTTAACTTTTCAGGTCAATTAATATTTGGTTGAACATCATTATTTTCCAATCTTGTTCTGTTTGTTGTGCAATGTGGCCAGCCTATTGCCATTTTTGTAAGGCTATCATTTCATTATGATAATTCAGAAATCTCTTTTCTGATCATGTTGGGATACATTAAGTATTTGCCATATGATATTCCTTTTTCTAACTTTCAGCTTTTGTATTGAACCTATGTTTACCTTCCAAGTTTCATAATCAAATGTCAGCACCGATAGTGTACACCAATGCAACCATTTTCTCTTGAAGCAGGTTGGTATGTTGTTTTGCATACAGCATAAAATTGCTCTAAGGCTCTTTAACCTAGTTTAGTCTGGTTCCTACATTTCTTCTGTGATATCACTCTTCATGATAACCTTTGACAGAGACAGATTCAGCTGTTGACCTTATTCAGTTCATAATGTTCAATTTTTACTGACAAAGGTTGTGTCATCTTCAAATTCATTTTCAAATATGATAACCTGCTGCCATCTTTTAATTATGTTATTTGTATTCAAAGGTTTTTAGGATCATTGGAGTAAAAGGCAATGTCATCAGAAGAGTGCAAGAGGTTAAGGTATTCTCTACTGACCTTTATTTCTAATTTACACTAGTTCAATTACTTGAATATTTCTTTTAAAATGGTTAAGAATAGTTTTTTGTGCAATTGGCTCACCTTCTTAAGTTCCTTTTCGAATATTGATGGTAGCATTTATTTATGTAAAAGGCAGTAGTGGTATTTTTGTATATTGATTTTAGGAGGCTGATGCAAAGGTCTTTCACACATTGTCCCTAGAGGAAACTTGCCTATTTTATTTATCAGAATTGAAGAAGCTTCTTGGATGAGAAGCAAAACTCTTCAAAGAAAACCAGAAAGTCCAATTGCCTCTTGAAAAAGCACTTTTGGGGATACCTATTTTATTGTTATTGCTATTTGGGATTTTTCCAAATCCATTTCTGGGCTGTACTCGTCTTGAAATTCAAATTCATGGAAAAAAATTTTTTTTCTGCATATTCTGATAGTCTTGATCCACATTCATCTCTGTTGCCGAAGAAAAATGTTTGATGATTGTGTTCATACAGTTTAATTTCTTCTATCCTTGCATTTATATTATCCATAATGATTTTGAAGCAGTGATATTTCTGGCTGTTGATCAGAACAGTTCATACAGTGCTTTGATTACATTGTTGTGATTGTTTGCTGGTGATACAACTATATCAATTGAAGGTTGTGTATGAAGTTAGTACCCACCATTCTCCTAGGAGAATGAAACATTCTAGGAAATACTAAAAAGGCAGAATATTATACTTCCCTGGATGAGAAAAGGAGAAACATGTTTTTAAAGACAAAGAAGCTCCCTTCAGCTCCCTGCCCCCTCCCCCAGCAGCTGCAAGATTTGTAACACAAGACCTTCACCCTCAGGACCTTCTGGGATTTTCGAACACACCATATGGCACAAACAAAGCCCAAAAGATTCAACCGAAGTTGAATCATGACCCATAGCCACATGGAAGTCTACAAGCCGTCAGGAAACTTGCCCTTGCCACAGGAACAGGAAGCAAAATCACAGCCCAAGAGAGTATAAACCATTCCCCTCTCTCACCCTCTTCCCTTTTCACACAGGCCCTCAAACCATACTCCACCAATAAATCATCTTTCAAAGCAGTCTCCATGTTTCCAAAGTCTTTATCCCCACTTGGAACTGAACCCAGATGGATATTTCTTCTAACAGGTGTAACATTAAGACAATTTATCTTTAGGTAGCTATCTGAAAAGCTTCAGTATTCAAAATTCAGTAATGATATTCTTTTAATTTTTGAGTGATAATAAACAATAAGAATTTGCCTACACTGTTTGTTGCCTGCTAATATAACAAAGCTTATGCTTAATGTCAAGATGTCAAGCACTCCCTTATCTTTATATCTGTTTCATATAGTTCATTACATCCATTTGTAGTTGTTTTTAAAACTCGTCTGCTTTCTTTTCTAATGTTAATTCATTTTAAAAAGATACAATATTTAGTGTTTCTATGTTCACTCATACTGTTTATTCTTAGTATCTTCTGCCTTCAGATCAATTTTTCCACTAGATATCTGACCTATAGGGAATTAGGCCTCTGTTTGCAACTGGAGTGAACCGTAATCTATCCCTGCTAGATTATTAATCACATTAATATGTAGTTTATTCTGATACACCGCCCCAAGTCCCTTGGGAGAGGGGGCGGTATATAAATCTTGTTATAAATATAAAAAATAAATAAATATAAATAAGCATGATCATAATAGAAGGGAAATGCTCCTTGATATGGGTGATTTCTCTATCTGCCACCTGGAGAAATTGCTATTCAGCTTTGGTAAAGTAGCTGGCATATTTACACACACATATATACATAAGCATGTATATGCCGACATAGGTTATGTGTGTATCATTCTTACACACATACCCCAACACAGTTTATAAATTTTAAATTCCTCTTCCTATCTTGTTGATATGACATTGCACTTCTTTACTTTGTTTAATTTCTGCTCCCAATAGTTTGCTGAACAACCATTTGATAGCTTGTTTAGAACTCAATTATTGCAGGTTTTGGTAAAGTGTGGCAGAATTTTGGCAGGCAGTTTATCATAACATTTTTTCCTAATTCATGAGATACTTCAAGGACTGCATATAGAGCATGGATACATCTCTTAGTCATACATAATATCCCACTTAAAATATCAAGGCTGAGTATGGAATGAATTTATTGACTTTTTTTTTTTAAAAAAACTGGACTAGGTCATTTTCCCTCTAAGATGGAAGGATTTATTTGAGGATTTATTATTCTGATTCAGCAAACTTTAAAGTTTCAGTGATAAACATAAGGGTGGGATACAAATGCTTAGGAATAGGTATAACCCACACCTACCACTAAGTGTTTAAAATCTTACTTAGGAAATATATGAAGTTCAAGGTGATCAATAACAGCTGAATGTGTTAGCTTTGCAGGATCGTGTTGGACATCTTGAAAAGCTTACACAATGCCCAAATTTATTAACTTACTAGTTTGGAGCCTGTTTCAGGACCATCAACTTTATCATGAATATACTTTTGTGTGATATTTTGATGGGGAAGATGGCGTCCATCAAATCCCTTTAGAAAGAGTCCTATTCTGTGGCACATGAGGCATTAGAAACAATATTATATTATCTACAAGGAGAAGCTCAGATCCATCCTAAATGAAATTTACTAATTAAACAACAGAGTGATATCCCCCCATCCGAAGTAACAAAATTTCTCATTCTGCAATTAGCACTTATTAGGATTCCTTTACAGTTTTTTTTTATTAACTGAAGTTTTCCGCAATCAATTATCTGAGTAGCTTTGGAAAACATTTTATCTTAATAAGAATAACTCATCAAGCAAAGAAAACCGGTTGACTCCTCGTTATCGCTTTTCCTATGCGGGAGTTCATCTCCTGAGACTGCTGCTGCTAAATTCCACAGTCTCTGGCTCTGGAAAACAGATCATTTTAATGGGTGACTTTGAGTGACAAAAGCAGAAGAGAGGTCACTGAACACCCTCAAATATGTCCCAGAGGGGAAGGGGGGGGAAGCACATAGAGGTTAAGGAGCTCTAAGAGCCATGCTGACAAAAGGCTGTTTTAAAATTAGCATGCCTTGTCTGCTTCAGGGCCACTTTAAAATGCCATTTGCATTGACAATTGTATAATTGGCATGGCTCCCTAAGGAGCACTAATGGATTGTGGGAAGTCGATGCTGAGGGAAAAGGAGAGAAGGCTTTTTTAGCCTTCAAGATCACTTAGGGAATGTGGATTGTTTTCTGCAGGTTGATCTCATGCTGATCCAGTTCTACAGAGGAATTATTGAGTCGGTCATCTGCACATCTATAACTGTCTGCTTTGGTTCTGCAACCCAACAAGACAGACACAGACTACAGAGGATAATCAGAACTGCAGAAAAAACGATTACTGCCAACCTGCCTTCCATCGAGGACCTGTATACTGCACAAGTCAAAAAGAGGGCTGGGAAAATAGGACCACTCACATCTTAGACATAAACTGTTTCAACTCCTACCCTCAAAAAGACGCTTTAGGTCATTGCACACAAGAACAACTAGACACAAGAACAGCTTTTTCCTGAACGCCATCACTCTGCTAAACAAATAATTCCCTCAACACTGCCTATTTATTAAGTCCACATTACTGTTGTTCTCATCGTTCCACCCACCCACCCCACTATGACTGTAACTTGTTGCATGTATCCTTACAATTTATATTGATATTGTGTCCTAGTATGATTTGACTGCTTATTTGTATCTCATGACTGTACATCAGGTTGTTAAAAGTGGTAGGGGGAAGTTTTGCCTTTAAACTTGCAAGACGTTAATTCTTTTAATGTAGATTTACAATGAAGTAGAATTAACTCATCTAGTCATTTTTGTTGTGCATTGTGCTTGAGAGGGCTGACATATTACAGCTGCTGTCCATTTTTATTTTTAACACACATGTACTGTTTAATCGGTACATGGTGACTCAGTGGCTAAGACTCTGAACTTGTCAGTCAGAAAGGTTGGCAGTTCAGCGGTTTGAATCCCCAGCGCCGTGTAATGAAGTGAGCTCTCGTTACTTGCCCCAGCTTCTGCTAACCTAGCAGTTGGAAAGCATGTAAAAAATGAAAATAGCAAAATAGGGACCACCTTGGTGGAAAGGTAACAGTGTTCTGTGCGCCTTTGGAATCGTCATCAGACAGCGCTGGCTCTTCGGCTTAGAAACTTAGTGAGCACTGCTCCCTAGAGTTAGGAACGACTAGCACATATGTGTGAGGGGAACCTTTACCTTTTACTGTTTAATCTTTTTTGATCTCTTCGCACACATTTTTACTAGCTGACATTTTTCTCAGCTTGCTGATCTTCATATCGATTACAAACATCTTGTGCTGCAGGGCAAGGCAATCAGATGTAAAGACCTTTACATCTGTAATAGTGGACATAATATAATATAAACATAATAGTGGGGAATATACACAAAAGCAAAATCAGTTGGGTTCTTGTCATCACTTGTATAGGTAATGAAGTGGCTGATGTGCTTTTTGAAAAATGTGTTGGTAATGAGGTCATTAGCTTTGAAAAGGTTTAGCATTTGCTGTCCATCCTCATTTCACATACTATTTCTGCTTCCACAATGACAATTGTAGCCTTTCTTGCATATATCCAAAACGTCGGTTTAGGTCATTACAGAGAAATGAGCATGTAGATACATATTCTTATAATTCAATCCAAAACTCTTTGTAACATCCAGTTTGTAGGGTTAGACTAAACAAATATGTAATTGTCAATGATACTTAAGATGAGGTTGTTGTAGTGCCTTGATGTACGATCAAAATGGCTTATGATTGAAATTCCAATCTCAATAGTTGTGAACTGAGGGCTACCTGTACTATGCTAATTTGTTTTGTTTATGTTGTTTATAATCATTTGGAAGAGAATCCTTTTTGCATTGTTGAGCATGAAGAAAATATTGAGGATTAAGTACTAACAACAGCTCTTTAATAATGTAAAATGTCTTTCCTTTTTGTGCTATAGATTTTTCCCAGGAACACAGGTGATAAGTTCTGATCTTGATTATAGTCTAAAACAATAGCCTTTACTATTAATGTTTAACATTGCTAGCAAAAGAAAAAGGCAACAATGTCACATTTGACTGTAATCTTGTTTAACATGTGTTCACACATTGTGCTAATCAAAATGTGGCTTATTAGTGGCCTAGTGCAATGTGTAACCCAGCCACTATGGTTAGTAAATTATAGTTTGCGGGTTAGTGTTTTATGGAACCTAGGCAATTGTGATTTATTCAGTAAACTACAGCCAAGCAAGTCATAGCTTAATGCAGTGTATGAACCATTGAAAGATAAAATTATTCCTCATGGTTTTTCAAGCCTTCCTGGCTAAAGCATTTTATTATACAGAGTTGCTTGTTTATTTAGGTGCATTATATTAAAAGAAAGAATGTCAAGAATTAAGCATAACTAATTAATCTTTTTTTTTAAGTATCAAAGATCTACCATTCCAGCAAGCCAGTCTTTATTCCATGAGTCTTTTAGTAGCTTCCCTCTGGCACTTTGGTGGTAATTCAGGAATGCGGGGCCAAACAACAGCCCAGTCATACATATTCCCTGATGGCTCAAAGGAATTATAGCAAGCTGTCCAGGCTAATCATTTCAAGCAGCACTTGGAAAACCACTTTCTGGGTAAATTTGCATCATCCTAGTCCACCAATGGAAAGAATTGAACATGAAGAGGGTGTGTACCTTGTAGACAAAAATATATCCAGCATAGCACAGGATCTGTTTTTAGCCATAACGGTTCAACGTTTTGGAGTCCTAGACACAATTTCTTGGCATACTACAAGAAAGAAGGAAACAGAAATCTCAGCGTATATGTGTGTTTAAACAATTTTGTGACATGCTTGGAAATATTTCGAATGGATGTACTTGCAGAAAGTAAGTTTGAACCATGGACATTGAGGAATAAATGCTTGAAGAACATAGTCTGCTCAGTTAAAGAAACATTGGGAAAGGGACTCTGTGGAATTATACTGTTTCAGACTCTTGGCTGTGAAGTTTTGCTTTCTTTTTCCTAAGATGTATTCCTCTTTCAGCACGCTTATCAGCTCCTTTTCTGAACTTGCTAGTTATAGTACTTTTCTTTTGGGAAAAAAAGTGCTGAATTAGCTACTTTTCGTCTTGCCGTTTGAACACTGAAATAATTATTTTCTTATAGGGAAAGATTCCTGTGGTAGAACTTTTATCCTGCCTGTAATACTACACACACTATGACTAATGCATAAATAACTCTTTTTCTTCCTTGGAGTTTTGTCTCTTCTGCCTTGTAATTTACAATGGGAAAAAACACTATGCTTCATTATTGGAAAATTTACTTTCTTATTATTGAATGTTATTTATTTATGGGTTCAAAAATAAAGGAAGTAGCTTAATGCAACATTGAACCACATAATATCTTAAAAACAAAACAAAGGTATTTTCTTTTGCTTTTCCATCAAAAGGATGAAGCTTTAAAATATTGACTAGTTGACTAGTAGATGGAATGTAATCTCTATAAGTGTGGAATACATTTAATGATATAATTCCTGTTTCAAATTGTTTTCAGGTTATATTTTCCTTTTGAATGTAGACTCATTGGAGTGATCCATCAGAGGTATTTTTGTAGCAGAATTTATGAAAGAATTATATTTGAAGGAGCCAAGAAGTGTCTTCTAGCTATATTATACCTTTGTTCCTTTGTTTTTGGTCTTAACAGAATAAAATGAAATAAGTTTGAGAACTGATCAGTGTCTGTCAATCTTGGCAACTTTAAGATATGTGGGGGTACAGCTTTCAGAGTTCTTCAGCCAGTCAAATCCCAATTTTGGGAGTTGAAAGACTTGCTGTAGTGGCACTGTGATAGAACATCAAACTATATATGAACAATGATGCAAAATGGGAAATGCTAGAAATGATCATTTGGTTTTCTCAGAAAGAATAGTTGGCTTTGCTTGTTATGAAGGATCTAGAGGTGTAGCCACAAAGACAAGACTTCTCAGAATATTTATCTGGCCTTTCCAACAACTTCAGAAATGGCCAAACTGCAGTTGAATCTTTCTTCCACACTGATGATTGGAAGGCATCATCTTCCGCAACTAAGATAGTAAGTTGATTCCAACTGCATGGCACTTACCTATTCTATCCTTAATATTTTGCCATCGTTTGAAGACTCTCTTTTGCTGTGACTAATGGAAAAGACTAGCCCTGTTATGAGTTAGGGAAAGGAGAGAGCCTATTCCTAGATATTAGAAGTAAATTATTTATAATTTAGCTAAAGAATAGTGGATCTAAAAACAACAGCCCTTGTCAGGAACAAAATATGGACACGGCATGAATGTGAAGGGATTTCAATTTCGCTGCACACATGTTGTACATTGACAATAAAGGATTGAATCAGATTGCTTTTTTGTTGCTAAAGCTAAAATAGCTTTTCATTTTACTGTAGGAGGAGGAAGAGAATCTTTGTAGTTGAAAGCAGAGCGTTAAGTCTGGAGACTGACCTCAGCGATTTGCATATTGGGGAAGTTGTATGGTTTAAAAGGAGAGATCAGTATAATAAATTATGAATGGCTTATGTCACAATAGACAGTTTTTTCATCTGTGCAGAGAATTTGGAGTGTGTCAGTATCATTATTTCTTAGAAATTCTCTACTGGGCTTAGTACTTGTTATATATTGCTTTAATTCAAAATCAAAAGAATAAGGTATGCTTTGTGTTTGTTATAAAGAATCTGACCTTTTATCCAGTCACTATATTTCTGTCTATTGACCCATATCACATTATATGACATAATTGTGGGTTTGTTTTGTTCTTTGTTGAGATTTGTGTATTTTTAACTTTTGAGCTATTGATGTTCTGCAAGCTCTAATTTGTGTTAGTATGTTAATCTGATTTTGCAATGCAACAAGTTATTTGTTTTGGGTCAGCTAGTGCTGTTGCTAAGAACTAGTCAGGCAATTCTACACTTGCTCTCGTGGCTTGACCACAAACTAAGTGTTATGCTTTTGGTATATCATTTCCATAATCTCATCTTCAGTATACAAACTGAGTTGGTGCCAGAGAGACATTGGAATAGCTGATGCTGTCTACCTAACCACACTGTCTCGTTAGTGTCTCCAGAAAATAATTTCCAGACTGATTAATAGTAAAATATTTTCCCCATGCTTTTATGCTAACTTAAATATAATCATTACATTATAATGTATGTTATGGTCTGTGTTAGTTGCTGTGATTGTAAATTGAGAAATTAATTAGCATGATTTAATTGATTTAGATAAAAAATATGAATAGTACATTCTAAAGCAAACAGTAGTTAAATGCAGCTGTTTCTGTGGTTGAAGTGTATTGTTTACTCTTAAAATGATTGCCTGATTACTGAAACAAAATCTGGATTCTTTGAATTGTGCACATTTGGCATGGCCCTCAGGGAAAATAAGTGGAGATTTCTTGTTTCCAATGTTACAAGAAAGAAATTGAAATGAAATAATGATATAAAAATGGTAATTTGTTGAGTGGAGTGTGTGTGTATGTGTTTGCCAGTATAAAGTATACTGAAAACTATATGATGGTGTTTAAGAAGTCAGGGTAGAATCCTTACATTTGTTTCTTTTATTAAACTTCTTTCCTTCTCCATTGTTAATCCCTTTTGGATTTATTTCTACAGTCTATTCCTGCAATGAGTGAACATTAAAAGTTTTTTTTTTTTTAAGATTTTGTCTTTGCACATCTGGTAGTACTTTTCATTTTGTTGTTCTCTTTTAATAAGATCGTTGTTCTCTTTTAATAAGGTTCGTTCATATGATGCCAAAGTCACTAAACATTTTCCGCATTTACTTTCATGTTATTGATAATGGTATGAGACTTTTTTTCCTCTCCCTGAAATAATTGAGGGGGTAGTTTTTTCTTATTTATTTTCGCTGTTTAGTATAACAGAATCTGTTAGGAAGAAAACAACAACAAAAAAAGGAGAAGCAGATGGTTTTAGACCTGGGACTTATAAAGTATGCCTTGAAAGATTAGTAGCTGTTTGGGATGGGCAGTTGGCCTTGTGAATTTAACTCTTTCATAAAACTGAAACAGAGCTTACTTTGTTTTCCTTCTCTTTGTAGTTACTCTTCCTTTTGCTTCATTTCCATTTATTTGTTTCTCCTTTTTCTTCAATTGCTAGTACTGATTCTCTCTTCCTTATTTCATCTGATCCAGTTTTGGTCCTCATTATATTTCTTCCTTGAGCAGGTACCCTACCCCTCATTCCAATAACTGTCCTGTTTTCTTTCTTCTTTTTTGCTGGTTTGGTTGAGCTGGGGAGGGAATGGTTTCTGACAATTCTGGTGGGAGCAGATTTCTTATTTCTATTTCTGGAGAGCACGCTTGCCCATTGGCTGTGTCTAGAGTTACCTCGGTACTAGCATATATTTACTTTTCCTTCTTTTCCCTTCTCTCTTTCCATGTCCACCAACGAATGGGCAACAGTTTCTCCACCGAAGTCAATGGAACAGTTTCCATTGGTTTTCCGATGTACAGGTAGTCCTTGGCATTATGCTTGTAATGGAGCCTACCTATCATGGTAGTAATTCAGGATGATTGTAAAATGGGTTGATCATATGACTGATTCAGTTTTATTACCTTTTTGTGATAGATAGTTGTTATGTGAACCAATAGCTCAGTATGATACAGTTTTGCCAAAATGTAGAAGTCAATGCCAGTTTTCAACAAAAATGTTGTAAGTAAGACATAGTCACATGAACATAGGACACTACAGATAATCATAAATGTGGCCCAATTGCCAAATGCC
>JANHFJ010008176.1:16510-27469 GCA_032468195.1 Cerberus rynchops
TAAGATGTGCTTTTCTTCCATGCTTGAGACAAGAGGAAAGTATGTTGTTTCCAGAATTGTTCCCCTTGCAATGTTCCTTTAAGTTCCTCAGAACAAGCTTGTTATGCCCTCATTATATATAGTCCTCAACTTAACATCACATATGACCCCAACATTTCTATTGCTAAGCAAGACAGTTGTAAAATGAGTTTTGCCCCATTTTACGACCTTTCTTGCCATAGCTGTTAAATGGATCACTACAGTTGTTAAATTAATAACAGTTGTTAAGGGTTCTTGCTTTCCTACTGACTTTGTCAGAAGATCAAAGGTGATCACATGACCCTGGGACACTGCAACTGTCATAAATATGAACCAGTTGCCAAGCAACTGAATTGTGATCATGTGACATGGGGATGCTGCAACGGTTGTAACTGTGAAAAATGATAAGTCATTTTTTTCAGTGCTGTTGCAACTTCAAACGGTCACTAAATGAATGGATGTAAGTCAAGGACTATCTGTACTAGTGTCATTCCTGAAGTGTGGGTTTCTGTCAGCCTTCTGTCAGATAGACTAGGAAACCAAAGTAATACATGCTAATATTATTTACATTATAAAGCTACTGTAACAGAATCGTGAATGTGCTTCCCCCTCTCTTCCTCTCTTTATATCTGTGAGAACTAGGGAGAGCTTGTCTTAAGAGGCTTGCTTGGGTTACAGTTCTGCCCTACACAGAACTAAATAAATGTCTATTATCTGACGTTTGTCTTGGTTTTGGCTCTTCCTCGTTTCTCAAGATTATTCCTTCTCCCTTTATACTTTCTGATAGGGCAGCCATTGACTGAGGAATGAATGGTAGTGACTTTCCAACACTTCCTATTTTGGCAAAAATAATAAGGTATTAGATGAAGCGGTGAAGGATTCCCTCAATAGATGACACACTTGGGGGATCTGCACAGGGAATGGGGAAGGAACAGCAGTTTCACTATTACATTAATTTGTTCACCATTATTGTTAACTGAAATGCAATCTTTATTCCTCGCCCACCTCCGTTTGCTGTCATCATTGGAACTAATCCTTCCCTTTGCTCTTCTCTGCCCACTGCCTGGGCCTCACTTGGTGGCTTGAACCACCAGATAGTTCAGGGCAAATGGCATTGCTGCTCCCTTGTGGACTCCTGAGTTTGCCCTATTGGCAAGACACTTTCCAAAGGGAATATTGATCTTGTGGAAAGTTTTTCATGTGATCACGATTCTCTTGATTCGCCAAACCACAAAGCATAAGGCAAATAGTTAATATTTGCTCTTTCCCTCATCAAAGCAGACACGGTCATGGAAACATAGAGTCCTGCAGTTGAAGCCTGCAAGTATTGATTCTCTGGAGGACCCTCCTCCATGCCACATAGAATGGGAATGGCAGTTTTATTTCCTGCTGGATCCTTTTGATCCATTTTCAGCCTGCCTCAGCAGCAGGCTGGCCTTGAAATGGAGGCTTTGTTGAGAGGGCATGTCTTGAGCAAATGGTAAGTGAGCCATCTCAGAGTCAAAGCAGTAAGGTGTATGGATTAGCTCTAAATCCAAGGGAAGCACTGGAAGGAGTTCAGTTATAAGAAAATTTGCCTCGTCACTGATATTTATTACCCATCTCTAGAAGTAAAACAAGATTTACAATTATAACTTGCTCTTTAATTTAGCTGACAAAATATAGAGAGCAGATTAGTTGAAAGCCAGCTTCATTGCTGAGATTTATCTACACAAAGGTTTCATGGGGGAGGCATTGTGGAGATGGTATTTCTTCTAAATGCAATTACTGCTCAGTAATAGCATTTCTTCAGATTCAAAACCAGGAAAATGCTTAGGAGAATACTGGGCTGTGGTGTAGTATTTTTCTACAGCTCTTTAAGCCAGGCACACATTTTCCTGGAATTACATAGTAATCTGTTTAAACATATATATAAATTTCTTACTCACAAAAGAACTCACACCAACCACAAGCGGTTTATTTTTTATGAGCAACTCTTTCTAAATTTAGTTGCATGAGTAGTTTTACCTTTACCTTCCCCTCAACTGTATACTGACTTACTCACACAGGTAAATATCGTACCAAATTTTTGAAGTAAACTTGTATATGGAAGTTTATAAAAGCCTGAAAAACTAAATAAAAAGCAGAGGAAAAACAGGTAGTTCAGGAAGATTGGATGGAGCAGATTATACATAATAGGATCTTGACCAACTTAATATGGATGGTGTGTAATTTTGCCTACTTCTCTCTCTACCCATGCAAACAATCTACATTTTTCTAGTTTCTCTTCCTACTTCCCAACTGAGCTGAAATAAACTTTTTCCTTATGTAACAATTACTCTGTAAGAAAGCCACATTTTAACAGTGAAACATAGTCTATATCATGTATTAAAGTAATGAGATCACTGTCCCATATGGGGAACCTCCAGAGAACCTCTTTATCATTCAATGTTCTACACAATTTATATATTAAAAATTAATTAATCCTATGACATTGTGACATGATTTCACTTTGACTCCCTCTCCCCCAGTGCCTCACATAAATGTTTTAGGAAACAGAACAGCAAACAGACACACAGACACATCTATTGCTTCCATTGCCCAACAAGTTTCTTTTTCCTTAAATCTGAAGGTAAAATTTTATAAGCTGTCTGTGCATATGTATGGATAAAAGAAACCCATGCAGACCAAGTGAAGCATATAAAACAATGAAAACAATATAATTTAAAAGTTTGATCCTATCCTACATCTATATGTGTATCTGTATCTATAGTTATATATTAATTTTTCAATGTTTTTTTCCTAACCGTAAACTTTTTCAATGGTATGACACATCATTTAGTGGTTAGCAGCCAAATTTCTATATCACATGAAGATGGGCTCTAAGAATAGCCTGTAAGTTTTTGCACCAATCAATACCCAGTTGCTTGGAACTTCCAGTTTTTGCTCTAATTGTGTAGTTCTGTCCAGGCTGCAACCCAAACCAGATAGATATATTGTTTGTGGAAATACCATAAGCAACCTTAACAGCAATCAGGTTGGATTTGGGAGAATAAAACATCCAATCTGAGAAATTATTTCACTGCCACCGGTTACCAGAAATCACCAACTCCATAAACATTAAGAGACTGAATGATATGCATCTTTTGACCCATCCAAATAAGTAATTGATTACTGGCTCTCTTTTAACTTGCTGAACTGATTTGATTGCTTTATTCTGGAAGTAGATATATTACAGTTTGCCAAAACAGTTTTCAAATCTTTATTGGACCAAACCAAGACTGAAGAAGATCAACTTTACCTACAATTGAGCATAAACTGCGAGTTTCATAAACCACAACTGATTCCCAGAATACAGTCATGTACCCACCCAGTTGATAAATGCCTTTCTCTCACACATACAGAAAGCTGGTGTGCTCCACTTCAATGGATGTGCTTCAGTGAAGATTAGACAGCCATCTGGCTGGGATGTTTTAATTTGGATTTCCACATTGAGTGGGTGGTTGCACTCACTGGCCTAAATGGCCCCTTTCAACTCTATGATGTTATGGTTTACAGCCTATGGCACCTAAATATTTTTGGCCATCCCCTCTCCAGCTGCTGTTTATATAATTTAAAATAGATAAGTGATTTTAAAATGGGATATGATGAAGATAGCTTTAAGAGACTAGGTAACTTCAAGGAAATGGAAAGAATTTAACAGAAATATAACACATTCAATTTTCTGAATTGCCTCAGCCATTTTCTCTTTTGTTCTGACTCTTAGCTCTTGACTTCCAAAAGGTTGTACACCAACAATGCAAAAACTCGATTCGATTTTGCTGGACCTATTACTAAACGTCACTGTCAGCCTTGACAATTTTATGATATGTGGCAGTTTTCACCCAAAGCCATCCGGGAATGCTGGAAGTTGAAGTTCATACATTTTTAAAATGCTAATGTTGAGAAACACTGCTCTAGGAAATCTTCTATAGCATGTAGTTCCCAAATTGGTCAGGTTTCCACAAATTCTTTGCTATCTGAAGTTTGGCTTCCTATTGCAGTTTCTACTCCAAGTCAGGCAGGCTTTAATCCCAGCTGACCTCTTTTCCAGTTCTTGACAGGCTGTTGGCAGTGGCCCATATTATATTGTTTCTTCTTTTAAAAATGTATTTAGATGGCAAATAAATACCAAAAAGCTGGCCAACTTGACTTTAACTATTATATAATGCAAGGATAGTTCTGGATTTAGGATGTGCCAGTACAATAAAGTTCAACCAATTGTGAGACATGGCAGTTGAAGTTATTGAAGAAAATATGTAATACGGAAATGCCCTTAGGCTATATTGCAAGCAGGAAAGTTTTTCTTTTAAGTCATGTTAAAAGCTTATGCTAAATGCAAAGAGAATAACTGAAAAAGAGGATTAAAGCTAAAATGGTTTGAAATGTTTTATGACAAGTCACTACATGTTTTGATGTTATTTTAAAAAAAGATGAAGAAAGATCTGAGCTATTTCCTCTTCTCCTCAAAATCATCATGGCCACTTGGTAACACAGGAAGGAATGACTTTGTCTATACTGTATCTTCTGTGGATCACTTTTCCAAATCAGCAACTCCACAACATGAATAATTCCACTTTTTTCACAGTTCACAATGTGAACCACAAGTAAGGTATAAACAATAGTATTTAATTTGTATGCAGCTGAGTTATATTATCCTGAGTGTTTAAGGAAGGTCATATATTTTCAAAAAAAGAATGTGTACAGTACCTTTAGTGGCTCTGATAAGATTTGGAATACAACACTAGCTACTGTAGCTATCTTAAACCTGCTTTAATTGGATGAGTCAGAGTTTATCCACCTCTTATGAATGCTAAATTGTGGCCGTCTATTTAGGCCTACCTTATTGTTATCAAAAATAATATTTCTTTGGGTTTCAAGGCAGAGTTCTTGTATTTAGAGATTTACAAGGATTTTTTATTTAAATCAAAGAGTTCTATTCAGTCTACATATATTAAAAAGATGGGATAAAGGTCTTTTTAAAAATCCATCTTATGAAAGGAAAAACAGACGGTAAGGAAAGATGATGCTATACGTAGAACCACTGAAAACAGAAACAGAGAAAGTGAGCCTTTGTGAGAAAAAGAAATTTCTTGTTATCTAGAAATAACTCTTTTCTAATCAGTGAGACCAGAAAATAAATGTGTTTAGGTTTAAGGCTGTAGCCTGTTTTATTTTTGTTTCTTCTTGAATCTGAAATTCAGCCTTTTAAACTGTTATAGCATTCCACCTCTGAATATTACTTAGCTTCTCTACTCTGACTTTCTGTTATGTTAGTTGATTCACACAGTCCTCTGAAGGCTTGTTTCTTTTGCTTTATTGTATTGCTACATATAACATTGGCCTTTTTGGCTTATTCTAACAATTGTCATCATTAATGTTAATGCCAGAGTTTGTATATCAAAACGAAGGTCATTTTTCCCTGACAGGATTAAATACATTGATATTTTAGAAAATCTTGGAAAAATCTATATCTCAAAATTACTTTCATGTCCACTGTACAGTTCAGTAGATGAGATATGACTGCACACCTTAATTATTCAAGCATGGTGACGGCATTGATTGTTGTAGAAAGCAGGCAAAGAGATTGTTGGCATAAAAAGTATGACCTACAGAAAATGGAAATTGTCTTTAGATGTAAAGGGCACCATTAATTTCAGTTCTGAAGGCAAAAAATAGCATAATAAATCAATGCCTAAAAAGAAAAAAAAAGTAAAATACTGGTGGTAAGAGCCAATCAGGTTTAAGATATTTTCTAAGTTTTCTGCAGGTCATCCCATTTTCCCCATGCATGCATAATTCTTAATCATTTGTACATATACTGTATGTATTACAAATGAATCAACTGATCAGTAAATTAATTGACTGAAAATTCAGTGTAAATTTAATATAAACCACTGATTCCCATAAAGTTCATGGTATGTTTTCAGCATCATTTAGATTTGTGGTGATAAGGACTTTTATCAGGGACTGCCTGGTAAATCATGTGCCGTGTGTGGATTAGCTTTTCAAAATGTGATCACTATGTCTGTAATTGACCCAGAGCTGACTAGAATTGCACACAACTTGCCTTAAGTTGGATTTTTTTCTATATATATATATTGTGCCAAGAATATACATAATAAAATTGTCCCAGTAGTGCCTTTATTATACAGTTTCTTCTTACTACTGAATCTTTAGACAGAAAATCCACAAGAGTGCAGATCAACTACCTGTTGCACATCAGTCTTCCTTTCACTGTAAGAGGGATTAATTTCTGGAACATAATGATCTCAGTCTTTCCTCAGGCATTTAATGGAGCATTCTGTTGTCAGAGCTGAAAGTATAGTACTGACTAAAGTCTTATTATTTTCCCAGGGCTAAGATGAAAAAAGCAATTTGTGGATGAAGCTCTACACTATAAGGCAGCTTCCTCAAACATTAGAATGGCCAATTTAGTTATGTAAACAAACATGTAATATGAGCAATTTGAAAAAAATTATACAGCTACATGTTGTTTCACAGTTTATATCAGGTAGAACAGAGAGAATATTGAGAGGTTTTTAATTTACCTTTTGCCTTAAATTCAATTATACATGTTCCCACCTCCTGAAATATTTAAAATCTTGCAATCCTTCCAAAGCAATTTGCTTCCCTATTGCAGCTGAGCTGTTTGGGGGACATTCTGAAATGGTTTCTAAGAACAGAAGGGGAAGGAAGATGAATTAGCAAAAGCGTTTCCATTCTTTTCAACATTTTCAGATTTGTTCCCTATCTCTGAGAGGAGAAAAATGGGAAATGCACATAATTTCTCCACTTAAATTCATATGGACTATAAAGTTGACTAGGTAAGGTCTTTTCTGACTTTTATAACTTTCTTTTTTACTGATGTAAGCTTTCAACTTGTAAATGACCTAGAGAAATCTTCTGATTTGAAAGGGACTTTAATAAATGTTTAGAGAGCTAATCTCTGCATTGTTCCCAATAATGGAATTTGCACTCCAGTACTATTAGGTACATCGTGTTTATCATTGCCTTTGGAAGCATGCAGAAATTAGAAGTAATTTTCTTGCTCTTTTGCATTGCTAAAGCCATGCCCTTTAATTTAAAATATTTTCTTTTTTCCCTTTTTGTTTTAATTCAATTCATTCATGTCTGACATTACTGAAAACTCATCTTGTTCCTGGGCAGTCAAGATGTAAAGCAAATGATCACACTTTTAACATTTGTATTCTTTTTAATTTAATCCATATCTGCATGCCCTTATGTCATTTTAATAAGATTGCTTAGCAGTAGCAGTTATACAAAGTATTTGGATTTATTCATAAATCTCTACCACTGAATGATGACACAGAAGGATGCAGTAGGAAAGCTGCTTCATTTAGGAAAGGGTGTGGTCTCACCTTGCACAAGGTAAGATACTTATGACCCCAGGACTGCATTCTGTATTTCAGTACATTGCATTAACTTTAACAATGGATGAAATCTAGCCAAATTACAAGTCCAATGAAAATCTTCAAAACACACTTAATCAAACAATAGAGTAAAAACATCAGTGTCTTGCTATTACCTTGATGTCTGTTGTCCCAATATGAACACTGTAATTATGACTCATGAAAAAAAAACCTGTTAGTTAGGTGTAGGATCTACAAGAGCATACTGTCTCTGAATAAGTGCTAAAGGGGAGGATAACCGAAAAATTGTAAAACTAAGTAGAACTCAGGAAATACAAGTAAAATATGAAAGGTGATAGTTCTGAAATAAGCATGTTCTGACTGGTATTCTACTAATAAGCATTTTAACTGTCATTCTTTGTAAAATAGTAAGTTTTTGTGCATATATCTCTACTGTTTGCTCTTTCTCTAATGCTAGTTTGCAAAGATAAAATTTAGAAAGTGGCCAGAGAACAATTTCATCTATATTCTTAAACATGGCAGAGTTACTTTTGGAAGAATCAACAGCTATGATGGGTTTTCTTTCCCCTCAGAATTCATTTTCTGGAGATGTCATTTCAAATAGTCTGGTCCCAGTTGCTATCGATCAGCAACCAACATGCTTGTCTCTCAGAATTGCCTGGAAAGATTCTTCCATTCTTCATCTCTAAAAGAAGGGGCTTGGGCTTGTATAAATCAGTAACATGTTGTGGTTCCTTCCATTATTTTTGTGTATGAAAAGAAATCTGAAACATTGGGAACAAAGACATTTAGCCTGCAACCAGATTTCAAATCAAATACAATTTTTAAATAATGTACAGTACATCTTTTGGGAACCGAAAAAAGCAGTGCATTCATCATTTTTTGATATTTAATATATTTTACTGATAAACCAGCTGTAACTTGAATCATTTTTGTCAAGCATCTTTTAAATAAATAACAAAAGAATCCCCTCCAGTGCTTGCTTTTTTGAGCAAGTTAGGACAAGTTCCAACTGACATCTTACAGATTTATATATTTAACACATTTCTGCACCACCCAACTTCATTTTGGATTACATTTTGAATACAACTGAGGGGAGGGTGAGTGGAAATTCTGCATAAAGAGAAACTGCAAATTCATGCACACAGGAAGGCTAGACAAGCTATCAATCTATTCATCTCAACTGTGCAGCATTTTCACTTATATGAGCATTTAATGAAAATATTGGTTCATTGCATCAACATGCCTTCAGTTTAGCTTTCACTAAATTACATTAGACATGCTTTTTAGTATTATTTTTTGTAGAGCATTATATTTAAAAGAAATAGATCTAATGTCAGCATGGACCACACTTTTTATTCCTGATATGGAAAGTATTTTTGTACCTTTAATTTGCAGACAGCATGGAAGAGAGAGAATGAATAAGTCTGAGCAAAGGACCCCCCTTAATCATAATCTAATAATTTCTTGAAGATCAGAATTGGTTTAAAGAACTGGAGCTGATAAAGCCAAGCAACATGGCCAATCTTTGTAGCAGAGATATAGTTAGAACTCAATATTTGCATTCAAAAGCAATTCCCATGTTCTTTTCAACTGAACTATCTTTTTTTTCCTGGATTTTTTTTTTTGTATTTATGTATTGGCTTTTGAGTCCTGTAAATATATGTTTTGGCTTTAGTCCAATTTATCCATCTAAAGTTATTCTGTTTGGAAAGTACATTCTTAATTTTGTTTAATCTATAAATGGCATAATCATATATTCAATTTTGTGCCCAGATTAATAATGAACTCTGTGACATGCAAGCATAAACTGCTGAAAATTTAGGAGTAAATTACTAGGGAGGGATTTGTGGAATAACAAATATATCAGGCATGGCTGAGGATTTCATTGTTGTCAGATGATCACTGACTAACTGACACTAGCCTGATTCATAAAGCTGGCCATATGCATCATCTGGTTTTTAATTTGCAACAGTTTCTGATCTCTATACAAGGACATTTTTGTTAAAATTTGTCATGGATGGATCATTTTCTGATCATTCTGAAGCTTGCTGCCATAACAATCTCCAGGAAGCAAGGAAGGACCAGTTAGGCTGATCCACTCCAGATATCATATGGATTTTATGGGTTTTCAATAGGTGCTTGGAGAGTTTCTCAGTGATCCGGTGGGCAGTTGCACCACAGTTCTTACTGAGCACTGAAACATGAAATTGACAAGGAACATTTCCAAGCAGTCCTACATATAGGGAACACTATGGTTAATGGAGGAGTTCCAGGAAATGAAATAATAGAAGAGATGCCTAGAATACCAATGATAGAAAATGAAGTAAGTAGGTAAGTAGTAGTGTGGTAGTAAGGGTGGCAAAGCAACCTTACTTCTCTGACCTTATTGCACCTTCAGAGTGCCATCCAGTGGATTTATTTAAGATGACCCAGACTCTTGAGCAATGATGGATGAGAAGATGATTATGTGGACTTGTTTGCAAAACACTTAAGGACAAAATCACTTGTATTTGCTTGAAGCTAAAAATATTTTAAAGTTAAGATGTTTTGATAAATCCCATGGATTATTCAAGGTGTATAGTTTAGAAAAAAGGAAAGAGAGGGAGGAAGGACGAAAGGAGAGAGATGGAGAGATGGAGAGAGAGGAAGGAAGGAAGGAAGGAAGGAAGGAAGGAAGGAAGGAAGGAAGGAAGGAAGGAAGGAAGGAAGGGAGAGAGAGAGCTGTGGTGATGCAGTGGTGCAAAAGCAGTATTGCAGGCTAATTCTGAATTCCCACCATCAAAGTTTGATCTTGGCCAGTTGACTCATCCTTCCATCCATCCTTCTGAGGTGGGTCAAATGAGGACCCCGATTGTTTGGGGGGGGCCACAGGTTGACTCCGTAAACCGCTTAGAAGAGGGCTGGGAAGCGCTATTTCTATTTCATCTCTGGACTCTGCATTCCCCACTCGCGGCGATCTGCAATCCCGTTAGGCGAGACCCTTCCACAAAGAAAGAGAGAGATCCCCTCCCCCCACTTCCCGGTTTTCCACAGCCGATCTCTTTCCCCGGCCGATCTCTTGTTCCCAGAATGAGATCAAAGGTGAGCTTTGATTCCGCCCGGCCTTTGGAACCCAAGCTCAGAACGCTTAGTTATGACGCCGATTGTGACTCCGGCCGGCCGGATGCAGGGCTATCCAAGAAGGGAGGAGAGCGTCTCCCTGGGTGGACGCCTTGGGGGAGGGGCTCCCGCCACGCGAGAAGGAAGTGTTGCCCCTCGATTGGATGGACGCCCCGAGAATCTTCTCCCTCGACTGTGCACACGACGAGATCCCTGCCATAGCTCAGTTATCCATTCGCTCCCAGGAAAGGAAGCCCCGCCGGGTTCTGTGTAGACGGGCGGATAGCTGTAAGGATCGCTTTTGCAGGGATCCCGAAAGAGTCCCGTTGGCAGGGGTTTTTTTGGTAGCCGGCTGAATCTTTAACTTGCC
Source organism: Cerberus rynchops (assembly GCA_032468195.1). Lineage (NCBI taxonomy): Eukaryota > Metazoa > Chordata > Lepidosauria > Squamata > Homalopsidae > Cerberus > Cerberus rynchops. The sequence goes on from JANHFJ010008176.1 coordinate 27,413, forward strand.
AAAACGAGAGCGGATTCTTTGCGTTAGAACCAATGGGCCTTCTCTCCCCCCGCCCTC
>JANHFJ010008176.1:30277-41110 GCA_032468195.1 Cerberus rynchops
ATTTTATTTAGGTTGCCTTGCCCAAGGATTCTGGGATTTGAAGTCCACAAGTCATAAAAGAGCCACAATTGCCCACCTCTGTGCTAAGTCATAAAGTGTACAAATGATAGCTTCTTGCATTCACACATCTAAATCAAATGGTCTAGCTATAAACCTAGCTAGTGTTGTCCTTGGATCTGGATGAATATTGGAAATTGATTATTGGAAATTGATTTTGCAATTGATTTATTATGGTGATCTTGGTAACTTCTAAACAGAAGTTGCCAAAACATCTTGAGCCACAAAAAGATCCAAAATCAAATGATTTAAATAAGTTCATAAATTGTATGTGACAGGTAAGATAGCTTAGTTTTCCAACAAAAAATCCTATGGGAAAAAGACACAATGGGCAGGTAATTATTATACTCTTGGTTTTAATCATTCTTGTATTAAATAATCTACAATTCTTGCATTTGTGTGCAAATATAGTACTAAACCATAAATCTTGGGTTTATAAAATCCCATAGCTACATACACATAATAGCTTAATCTAGAACAAAGCATAATAAATGAGCACAATGGGTGAACTTTTTCATTTTGTCACAATCAAGATATAAGTGACTAAACAAAAACCAAATATTAGCAGAAGAATTTATATACTATACTTTCTCAAATATTTTATTTTTTCTCGAAAGCAATAAGTTAATTAACTGGCTTAGTTCAAGAATACTATTTGATTCAATTTGTATACATTTCCACTCTGAAATTTAAGGACGATATGTATCTGTGAAGGTTTTTGTTTTAAATATATGATGACTGAATTTATTAAATAGTTTGCTTCTAACTACCAGTAGCGGAAGTCAATATTTTTGCAGGCACACCAGGAGGATTGTTCTGTAGTAATATTATTTTGATATATTTAGAGTTCAGAGTGTATCTCCTCTTCAACAATAAAGTTGCTCAACAAAATGTTTAACACAACTAGAACTTATACTAAATGTAATTTGTACTTTGATATACTTCCTTGGGATGGGATTGGTTCACAGGAATTGGCCATGCATAGCAACAATTTTAAAATCATAGCCTATTGAAATTTAAAGCAAGGTTGAAGAGCCAGCTGCTGACATCTGTTGAAAATTCTATGGATAAATTATTCTTGGGCTGAAAATATATTTTAGTGTACTCTTTCTCCAAATTTTAAACAAAGTAGAATAAAGTGAAACTTCATCTACCATTGCCCTAATGGAAAAAGATGTGAAATAAAGATAACCACTCCAAAATTGGTTTTTAATGTGAATAAATGCTGCCTTTTGTATACTGTTAAGGGGAGGATTTGTGTGTGTCTGTGCATGTATGTGTTTGTTATTTATCTGCTGATGCTCGCATGCCACAGGATTTCAGAAAGGCTGAGTGGTTTTTGTCTTCAACTTCCATCAATTCTAACTTGTACACTAATTGGCAAAGTATGTTAAATGATTATGCTTTTATACTATGTGTTGCATAATCAAGTTGCTTTTTTGAAAAGCACCTTTGGGACAGCTTTGTGTTATGTGCCAATGCAGTCTACAATCCAGCTATGTACTTCCACAAATTTTAACATTTTTTTCTTAAAAAAAACTTTTATTTTTGCTTCTCATTCACTAAAAAAAATTATTCTATGGCATGTTATGGGTTGTTGTTGTTTTTTGTTATAACCATGGAATTTTATCCCGTTTTTATGTTTATGTTCTATGTTTTGTTAATCATTGCTTAAATAACAAAATTATAACTTGCTTATAATGATAGGTAAGTTACAAAAAACAAAACAAACCCCAGAATAAGAATTCAGGCTTCCTAAACTGTTTCCTGGATTAATTTCCCACTTTATATAATTTTTGTTTACTTCAGAGGGACAAAAGTAACCAATAAGCCACTGTGTACTTTTGCAAGGTGAATTCCCCCTATACTTGCACCCACTTCTCCAAGATAAAAGGAATAATTTTCCATGCTTCACAAGGCTGTACTTGACAAGTTTAAACTCAGGTTAAATATGAAGGCTCACTGCATGAAAATCAACGTTTAATCTATCTTTTGAAGTTGGTGATCAATGGATTTCAGGTGTTCTATAGTAGTAGCTGCCAGTGAATAGGACTGGGTGCAAAACACAAAGCTTGGTTGTTTTGAGCAGCAATCCCAACTGTTGTAGGTTTTTTGTTTTGTTTTTTTAAAAAAAGGCTTTCTTTCCTGCTCTTTTGACTGATTAAAATTGCCTCTCTTATGTGCACACTTTCATAGAATATTATTCGGTGATTATGTATCCCAGTCTACACATTAGCTAAATATTTGTATTTGATATATTATTTTCCTAAGATAACTCAGCAGAAATATACAGTCTTGGCCTGTGTGGGGGTGATCCTATTCATAGACTGTGTGGCCTTTAGAACAATGATAGTTGGGTACTCCTGTCCGTATCAGTGGTTCCTGACTGGAATGTATCCTTCTGCCTTCACCAGTTTAACAGGCAGATTAGTCTCGCTGATTTGAGTCTGAGCATTTTTAGAATGTCCAAAGGCATTGCTAAGGTGAAAAAACCTCACTCAATTCTATCTAACACCATTGAGATATATTTGGCTTATCCAGTTTTAAAAACACGCCTGTCTTTATTCCATTATCAAAACCAGTGTTGTTAAACACCTAATCCCTTTGGAGTCATGTACTGATATCCCATTTCATTGATAATTCTGAGTACTTAGGGGCACAATTGAACAAAACTCAGATAATTGGATAAAGAAAAAGTGATGACCGGCATCCTGATAACAATGTCACCACAGTTTCATCTTTTTTAAAAAATACAATTTTCAGTGCAGTTGTTAGATCTGGCTATCTGTGTAAGTGGAGATGGTGTTTGAATATGCAGTTTGTTCATAAAGACATGTATCTGCAATTTCCCCCAAGGCATAATTCCTGGTCTTGTCTGCAGCAGACCACATCCTGCCTTTTTTTTTTTATTTGAGTATCAAATAATCTTCCTAACTGTTGTAAGTCTTAGTTACATTTCCTTTAAAAAGGGTGTGTATGGCTTTTCTGGATGGAGACTGCACACCTGCCATATTTTATTTTCTCCAAACAGCATGTGTCTGTTGGGGATGTTTGAGTGTTGTTTGTTTGACTGTACAGTTGTTGAAAAGCTTTATATATTACTCCTAAGACTGTTTTTCAACTGTAAGAATTGTACTGTCTCTGCAGAATTGACACGTTTAAGTGTCTTTTAGGTTTCCCAACCAATTTTTTTCTTTAGTAATACAAATGATGTGGATAAGAGGAGAGGAGACTATTGTGAAAAGAGAAATGAGAGCTGGTGTGGTATACTATTTAAATTGTTGGACTAGAAGCAGAAAGTTCTGCTGAGCCACAAAATATCTTTGTGTAACTTTGAGCCAGTCACTCATTTTCTCAGCACCACCTGCTTCACAGGGTTGTTGTGAGAGAAAAAAGGAGGAGGGAGCAGTACCTCATGCTTCTAATTAAAAACAGAATATAAGTCAAATAAATACATGCAAGAGGTCATCAATTGGAAATAAAAACAAGCCTGTTAACATTGTAATAGTCTATAGCAGGGGTGTCAAACTCAAAGCCCGCAGGTCGCATCCAGCCTGCAGGGTGCTTAAATCTCGCCCATGGGGCCAGCCTGGGAATAGCAAAGGACCAGCCCCTGATGCCTCTGGAAGCCAAAATTCTACAGTTCTACAGAGGAATTATTGAGTCGGTCATCTGCATATCTATAACTGTCTGGTTTGGTTCTGCAACCCAACAAGACGGACGATAATTAGAACGGCAGAAAAAACAATTATTACCAACATGCCTTCCATTGAGGACCTGTGTACTTCATGAGTCAAAAAGAGGGCTGGGAAAATATTTACAGACCCCTCACATCCTGGACATAAATTGTTTCAACTCCTACCCTCAAAATGACGCTATAAGGCATTGCACACAAGAACTAGACACAAGAACAGGTTTTCCCCTGAACACCATCACTCTGCTAAACAAATAATTCCCTCAACACTGTCTAACTATTTACCAAGTCAGCATTACTATTATTCTTCTCATCGTTCCATTACCCATCCCTTCCTACTATGACTATAACTTGTTGCTTGTATATTTACAATTATTGTTTCCTAGTATGATTTGATTGCTTATTTGTACCCTATGACTATCATTAAGTGTTGTGTCTTATGATTCCTGACGTATGTACTGTTTCCTTTTATGTACACTGAAAGCATATGCACCAAAGACAAATTCCTTGTGTGTCCAATCACACTTGGCCAATAAAGAATTGAATTCTGTTCTGTTCTATTCTAATGAATGCACCCCAGCATGACTACTGTGTTTATGCAATCCTGAATAGAAAAAGATGGCCCTATCCCCAGAATCTTTTTGAAACCATTTAATTACGTTTCAGTTATAGAAACTCCAGGATCGGGGTTCTGTGATTGGTTGGTTCCTTAATTTTATTTGAATATATTTCTGGGTTGTTGTTTTTTTTAATAAACCATCAGAGGTATTTCCTTTTGAATTCAGGACAAATTACTATCCTTTTATTATTTTTTTAAAAAGTCCCACTAAATTAATTTGGATTGACTTTCCAATAAATAAGCTTATGATAGAGCATGTTCCGCTATGATGCTCATTACTTGACCTTCACAAATGCTTATGTCATAATAAATCTCTTAGCTTTTAAGGTGCTACAGGCCTCTCTGTCTTTGATGTAAGACAGCAGGTATGAATTTTCTGTTTTTCCAGTAATCCTTATGACTGGATTGTGATTCTAAACAAAAACTGCGCTGAGTATTAAACCCCTCCAAATACAACAATAACCATTCCATCTTGGTCACTTTCTTTGGAGCTAGACATTTAATTAATTTAAGTTTACTACTTATCTTCTTATTCAGAATAAGATATGATTATGATATATTATGATGCTCCATATTCATATCAATATTATTCTATTTAAAGCATAACATGAAATCCTTTATTTTGTGTTTTTCAGTAGTTATGCAAGTATTTTTCAGAGATATTACAGCCCATCACCATTAGGTGTCCCCTAGCTATAACTATCATTCCTAAATATATTACCATGTAACAATAGAAACCATGAATGGATTAAATTCCCAGGTTTTATTTCAGTTGTTTATTTATAAAATGAGAACACACTTTAAAAACCGTAAAAGAGCCCCAGTTCGACTCCTGGATTGTATAAAGGGATATATTCTGAGAGCCAGTACAGCTACAGGAATCATTAAAAACAAAAACATTAAAGCTGGATAAAGGAGGAACAAATAATTTTTTTCTCTTCCATTTATTTCTTAAAAAAATATTATTACTTAGCAAGCAGTTCACACCAGTTATACTTTTCTGTTAAAATACGCTGGTTCTTGGCTCTCTCTTGATGTAGGCAATATATGCAATTTTCCTTTCCTTTCCTGGAGGCTAAGCAAGAGGGCAAGGAACTACGTGACTAAAACATCCAAACTTCCTCTTTCATAAACCATCACATGATGGAAGCAATTACAATTCCAGCCTTGTCTCTGTGAATTACAGACACATTGCCTCACCCTAGAAACTCGTCCCGCCTTCCCTCCCTCCCTCTCTCCTTTTTAGTGTAGGCAAGTAGTTGTTGCAGCCAGCTTGGAAGGGTTCCAACTTCGTTTTTTGGAGAAAGGGGTGGATGGAAGGCAAAAACAAAGATCTGTTTACTGAAAGTATACAGATTTCGTGTGTGTGTGTGTCTGTGTGTGTGTGTGTGTGTGTGTTAGAAGTTCCGTGAGAGCTGCTGACAAAGAACTCGATAGAACAGAACATAAAAGGCATGGCGGATTTAGAAAACAACACACGTTAACTCTTGCCAACTCGGACAAGATTGAAGGGCAGAAAGGGGCGGTGGTAGATGTTTCTTCTAAAATAAAATAAAAATTAAAATCCCAGAGAGGGCAGCTGGGAAATAAGTATTTTCTGGGGCTGGGAGGAATAATCGAAACAGCCCGATCTTAATTTTTTTTAAATAAAAACCTCGATTGTCTTTAAGAATCAGCAGGTTTCAGTTCGGACACATACAAATCAAGACTATCTTTCCGTTTAACGAGGACAATGTTTGCAGAGGAAAGGCGGGGGGAAGCAAATGGCGGGCAGAGGATGATTGGCTTTGTGCTGCGTGGGAGAGTTGACTGGGTGAAGGAAGGGCACTGTTTATGTCTGATGCGGCTTCACCGCGGAGGCATGAGAAGGCAGGAAGCGATTAAGCTGCATTGCACCGAAAGGACAATAGGATTTTCCTGAATGTATCAACAATTGCGGTCCTCCATTTTAAACCAGGATGGGATGTTTGAGAAAGGGGTGGTGACTTGCTGGATCTGTGAGAAACGGTGGGAGGGGGGCACTGCACCATTTTGGGAGGGGGCACACAAGATTTTGTGAGACAGAAGCCTGCACCAAGCCCCCCCCCTTGGGGTTGTGTTTTTTTTTGTTTTTTTTTGGACGCTAGCGGGAATAGCTGGTAACATTGAAAAGCGCAAGCGTAACAAGCAGGGTATTTGACAGCGGAAATCCCCACGCGGGAGGATTGTGGAAGGAATACTGAACGTGTTAATATGAGATTAAACAGCCATGTAATTTGAGGACAAGTTTATTCATGTGATCCAGCAAGATCAATAAAGTCGAGGGTGGATTTTAAACAAAACCAAACCTTTCCGCTTCATTAGGGGAAAATGTTCAAACGAAACAACCGCATTTCGAACAAGCTAGACAATGTCAGCACCATGTTTCCCTCCCCTGCCTTCTCTTTGCCAATCCAGTTGGAGAGATAATAATCTACACTCTGCTGTTCCAACTCACAACCAGTTCATTCCAGTTCAAAGGGAAGAGGTTGTAAAAAATAAAAAGGCTCGAGCGTCTGTTTGCGTTAAAAAAGAAAAATGGCGATCGGAAACTTGACTGTTCCAGAAATTTGAGTTTGTACCCAGAGAAGGAACGTGACAAATCCCTTTGTGGGGGAGATGGGCGGTTTTAAAATTTGATAAATAAAAAAGCGTCAAGGACTAGAGAGTAAGGCCAGATCGCGATATAGGCAACCACACGCGGAAATAAATTACCCTACAGCACCCGGATTTACATTCGTTCTTTTATAACCCCAACAGGTCTGAATGAATGATAGCACTGTATGCCTCCAAAAGGAGCCGCACAGATTAATGATGAGAGCGAGCAAAGGGAGTACACATCGTAGCTTTTACACCCGTCAGCTACCACATTGGGCGGGCGAGCTTTGCACCTGGGAGGAAGGGAGCGTGGGGCGCCCAGAAATAGCAGCAGAAAGGGCGGAGCTTAGGGCCATGACGGCGCAGCAATAAGAAGGTCTCCGCCTCTGGAATGTGCAATTCGCTTAACAAGCCTTCCAAGTGCCAATAGCAGAGAGTCACGTCTTGGACTGCGGCTGCGCACGAAGAGTGCAGCCAAAGCCCTTGAACAAAATGCAGACGTCAGAGCGCTCTCTGCCCTCCCTCCCCCCTTCCCTTTGTAACCTACATAACTCAGCAGCTGCGGCAGCACTGTGGGAATGGTGACCTAGACGCCAGAATTTTAGGGAAACGCTGCCATTTTGTTTACCCGGCACGATCCCATAGGCGCGCAGCGTGACACTTACATATATACAGTAGGATTACGCTTTCCCTTCAGTGACAATGGGCTCTCCCTTATGTTGTACCGAGAGAAGCTGCGCGGCTTTTTTTGAGGCGGCGTGGGGTGGGGAAAAGCGCTGTGCTGAATATGGCCAGCTTTGCGCCGGTGCCTGAGGAAAGGAAATACGGCTGCCCCAATATTGGACTTGAAAGGACTTTAAAGGCATTGCAAAAGTAACACATGTATGAAGAAGCTTGGCAGCGTTTAGTGTGACGAGTAGACTCACGCACAATAGATTTACACGTTTTGGTAATTTCTCTGATGGCAATACAGAGCTATCAACTTGATAATTTTTAATGTGCTTTTCATGCATGTATCCAGGACTCCCCGGCTTTTCGTTACTATATACTGCTATGCGCCTTAAGGCTTTGTTTTAATGCGGCAGTCTGTGTTACCGTACTGTGCTTTTAACAGAGTTTCAGGAAGAAAATCTTAACATGAATGTTACGTGTAATTTTTGACAAACCAAGTAGCTTCTAAGCGAGGACCTATTTAAGGATCCTTGTCTTTGGTTACTTGACCGTGTAATACACTTTTCCATTCCATTGACGCTTCACGTATCTTGACCACAACTTCCATCATTCCCCGCCAATATACCCAACGAATTCTACTCAGAAATAAAGGCTACCTTTATAATACAATCCTATGCCTATTTTCTTCTAGACAGCCTGTAACATTGAGATTTATTTCTGAAGAAAGGTACCTGGGGAGTATTAACTAGTAAATTCGTGAAAAACACTAGGAATTGCTAATAATAATAGCAATTCCCACTAGCGATCGTGGTGGTGGCAGCGCTCTTAAAAGCTCAATAATCATCCAAAATCCTTTCCTGACCTATAATTACGTGTTGTTTTTTTTAAATCGATGCAGTGCGCGGGGAGCGGGGTTGGAGATTTCAAGGACGGTTAACGATTTCAATTTAAGAGGCAGTTTTAAGTGTAAAGGATTTGCCGAAGGTCACGCGCCCATAGCCAATATCGAAAAATCAAAACGATTCTTCGGGTATCCTACATGTTAAAACGCGGCCGTTGCAGAACCCAAAATCTAACATTAGAACACATCCATGCACAAGGTGCGGTGACCTTCTGCAACGGGCGAAGCTATGTGTACAGGGTGGCTATTAATTTATTCTTTATTGCAAAACTACGCATTACTAGTAAAGCATTCTTGCCCGGAAGGGGGAGAAGGGAAAGGCACCCCAGTCCTATTTGCATCCATTCACACACACGAAAGAGCTGCCGTTCCGTCCCTCCCTGCCTCCCCTCCCCTCCCGCTCTCCGCGTGCTGACTAGAGAGAGCTGGTTATTCTTGCAGCTCTTGTTGTCTTGGCAGGAGTTCAATGAGCAGCAGGCGGAGGAAGGGGAGAGCCTAACACGCAGGCGCTCCTGGTCACTGTCGAAGAATCGAGTCACTGGAGCAGAGCGCCCAAGCGGCGGCGACTGCTTCTGGAGTCCCCGCCCAGTGTGAGTGTCTGGGCGGCCGGCAGCCGGCGGGCAGTGCTGGAGTAGCGAGAGCGCGGTGCGGGCAGAGCGAGCGGCGTGTCGTACTGGGGGGTCGGAGGGAGCTGAGCTCGGGCGATGCGTATCGCCACGTCCCCGGAGTCCCGGAAATAGGAGAGCCTGGCAGAAATCAGAGGCGCTTCCCTCGCCTCGGAGCCGCGCTCGTTTGCCCAAGGAGCTGGCATTCAGGGCAGAAGGCTGCAGCGGTTGCAACACGCCGAGCCTCCCCGGTGGCAAGCCGACCAGCGGTGGGGAAGAGGAGGTAGGGGACGAGGCGCGGGGCGCTCGTTGCCCCTGGACTCGGCCATGTCGTCCGCGGCGGTGGCGGTGGCCGCTGCCTCCCGCAGGCAGTCCTGTTACTTGTGCGATCTACCTCGCATGCCCTGGGCCATGATCTGGGATTTCACCGAGCCCGTCTGCAGGGGCTGCGTCAACTACGAAGGGGCCGACCGTGTGGAGTTCGTCATCGACGCGGCTCGGCAGCTCAAGCGGGCGCACAGTTTCCAGGAAGGCCGGGCTCCGCCACCTCCGCACGCCAAGCAACAGCCTCCACCGCTCAGCGCCAAAGACCTGCACTCGGCTGCCGTGGCTACGGCCGAGGCTGCATCTCGCGCTCCGCCGCAGCCCCACGAGCGCTACTCTCTGGCGGCGGCGCTGGTGTCTTCTGAGCGGCCGCCTCCCCGCCTGGGACCAGAGTACGGCGGCGGGAGCAGGCAGGTCAACGGCATTCTCGTTCCCAACGGTTTCTCCAAGCCCGAGGAGCCGCCCGAACTGAACCGCCAGAGTCCCAACCCGCGCCGGACGCACGCCGTGGCCCCCACTTTGGTGCCCCTCATGAACGGAGCCTCCCTGCCCGCCTCCATCAGCATCAACAGCCGGGCGGCGGCGGCTGCAGCAGCCTCCTTGGCGGCTATCTCCGGAGCGCCGCCGACCTCGCTGCAGGTCTCGGTCTCTCAGGCGCAGCAGAGCCAGCAGCAGCCCGGGGAAGGGGGCGGGCACAAGCGGCCCGGCTCGGTGTCCTCCTCGTCGTCTGGGGGCGGCGGGGGCGGCGGTGCCAGCGACCAGGAGGGCAAGGAAAAGGGGCAGCCGCAAGCAGCGCGGGGCTCGGCGGACCCCCTGGACCCACTCGGCGTGGAGAGCAAAACCCGGGGGGCAGCGGCGGGCTCGGAGCAAGAGTGGCTGGGCAAACCCAAGACCGTGCGCGACACCCTGCTGGCCTTGCAGCACAGCGGCCACGCGGCGCCCTTCGAAAGCAAGTTCAAGAAGGAGCCCGGTATGACGGGAGGGAGGCTTTTGGGCTACGACAGCAACGGCGGGGCCTCGGCCAAATCAGGTGAGAAAGCGGGCGTTTGGTGCGGGCAGTTGGGGTTGTGGCAGGAGCACCGCTTCTCCCTTCCTCCCTGAAAAACCGGGTCAGGGGCGTTTTTTCAGCCTCCTGCCGGGTGCCTGGCTTTGGCAGAGTGCTCTGGGCGCGGAAGCAACATCTGGTAGAGAGGTTTCCCCTCCCTACTGCTGGCTACTTTCTCTTGCGAAGGGGAGCTCTGGGGCAGGCGGGGCTGGGAAACGTTTTGCCTTCCTCCTGCACCAGGCTAGAAACCACAGCGTGCAAATTAACAAACATGCGGAAGTTAGCCAGAGACTGGATGTG
>JANHFJ010008177.1:0-11785 GCA_032468195.1 Cerberus rynchops
GGGCGGTATATAAATCATGAAAAATAAATAAATAAATAAATAAATAAATAAATAAATAAATAAATAAATAAATAAATAAATAAATAAACAAGCTTTTCCCTAAGAGCTATGTGATCTCAATCTGAAAGAAGTGGACATTGCAACCAAATAGGACAAACATTAAGAATGACAATAACTCCTGCATTAGCTTTTAGTTCCTGCAAAAGACGATGATGTATAGCAGGCACACAGTCCATCCTTTAGCAAGTTATCACTGTAGCAAGAAAGAAAGGCACCTGGAGATTGGGGATTGAAACTGTCACTCAGAGTTCAGATATCCCATGACAGCTCCTAATTCAGAGGCTTGATGACTCCTCCATCCAGAAATATATTCTTTCCCTTTCTCTGTTGCCCTAATCTATCCTTCCTTCTATTAGACCCCTAGATACCCCCATTCCACACAGTCCAGAGCTCACATCCCAACAGCTGTTTGTTCCTAGAACCAATAATTATAGAGCTGATTTTTCAGACACAACTGTAATCCAGCCTCAACCTCTTACCATATTCCAAAATGCTATGCAGATGGTGAAAAGGACTCTTGTAAAGAAAATGTTCAACATTTTACTGAAGTGGAACTTTAATTAATCTTGGAATCAAATAATTGCTTCTTTAAGTATATCATCACCTGAATTGCTATTGGGTTCCAATTAACAAGAAAACAAAAGTATTTAAATTGGAGGGGAAAAGCTTGACTTGCCAATATTGAAATAAATTACTTTGGGCAACAGATGTAATCATCCCTGATTACAAAGGCCAACAAATAGAATGTGGGTCACATTCCAAATAATCTTTTACCACTTTTAGCCTGGTATAAATTGGCAATATGAGCACAGTGTATACTCACTATTAACCATGGAGACTAAAATCTGAAGTACTTTGAGGACTCCTGAAAAGGTGGAACAGTCGGGACCTTTCAAACTGAATATCAACTATATATCCCCCATCTTGCCAATGGGTCAATCCCACCTATCTATTTATGCTGTGCTGAAACTGTGCAGAGCTACTTAAAGATAAGCAGCTGGCATGGAAATAATTTAATCCATTAAGGAAGTATTTATTTCATTAGTCTAGAGATGACCTGAAACCATTTACTTTTAATCAATTTTCTTGTTACTTAGATTTAAGAATGACACCACATTAATTCTTCTTTCCAGCAATTTTTTAGAGCTTTCCATTAAGTTTTGAAAAATAATCTTGACATATGTATCCATCTATCTCCCATAATTGTAAGAATCTTTCCCAAAGGCTAGAAATCCTGCAAATACAGTGATTTCAACTTCCCACATGTTAAGCTAACAACTCACTGAAAGCTGAAGCCTACTTTTTTGGAGGATACCCAAAACACTGTCCTGCACTCCTTGAGAAATTGGCAAAGTTGATAAAGTGATATATAATCACTGTATGTTTACTCACACTCTTTGTCTAAAAGTTTAGAATTGACAGGCCATGGGAGTATCCAATTTTTTCTTCATAAAAACTGGTAGGAAATAATTCAATTAAACCCATAAGTGAACTTCACTTAGTGGGACATTGAAACTAAATGTCTTCAATAGCTATCTGGAGTTCTGACTATTCCCAATCCATCTTGGGCAATCCATCTTTGAAAGTCTTCAGAAAATCATTTTCTCTCCCATTCTATAAAAATTAAAGTAATGAAGAATATAGGCTGTCCAAAAAAATTAAGATTTTTAAAAATGGTATCTTACATGCCATTTATGTGATTATAAGAAAACACAAAATATAACTTATTTTACTTGGTAATAACAACTTTGATGGAGATAAATTTAAATTGCTCAGTGAACTCATGATTGAATATCCCCTCCAAGACTTGGCACAGTAACTTCAAATATCTCCCAGCATAGAGGCAAGCAATATTCCTGAAAAGCTGTTAATTAAAGTCGGTTGGAAACCAAATCACAAAGCTAGAGTTCACAAAGTTCCATCATTAAATTCTAGAATCTCTGAGTAAGCTTTTCCTTTGTCAGTTTCCATCTCCAGAAGAGATGTACCTCTGATAACGTTGCTCTACGTGACATAAATAATGGATCTCTTAATGCTGTAACCTTATTACCAGGAATGACATAAAAGATAAATGCTTTCTGAAAGAGACTTGCAATGCCAAAACACTGGAAAATCGCACAGGAAACTTGAACATAAACATCTATTAGCACTATATTTTTGGCTACTAGAGTCTGACAAAGTGTAGTTGAACTAACAGTAATGAAAAGAAACAGGGCTTGTCAATATTATATATAAAAAGAGTTGGCAGCTAATATGCTACTCATTATGCCTCTTTTTTATTTTCCTGATTTCTAACTGCTGCATAAATCAGCACAACAAGCATATATGAAATCGAATGTTTAAAAAGAATAGGGGAAATAAGAGTTATAGATTGCTATCAATATTGCTAACCAAAAATGGATTTCCTAAGTAAAATGACCATATTAGATGATCATCCTCCATAGCATGAATTAAGTCTGCAGCTGTTTGGGACAGAAGCTACAGGTCTTGAGGAATGGATATGACTTATTTATTTATTTAATGTGCTGCCCATTTTATCTACAGGTGGCATATATGTACAGTACTTGTCTTCTCCTTTGGTGCTCTCTGCCATATGCTTAAGGCTCAGAAAAGCGAAGGACACGTTTCTTATTATAGACTTGTAGCAAAAAGAAGGCTATCATGATGCTAAATCATCACTTATGAGGTAACATCTTATTTAGATTGTACTTATAAGAGAATCAATCTATGATGTTTTTGCAAACCTTCAAAGGTAATTTGGGTTGAACAAGGATATCTTATGAAGCACCTCTTCCTTTTAAAGAATTTGTGCATTACTTGCTATTAATGAAAAATTCTGTAGTATTCAAAAAGAGGAATTATGCAGCCTATTCCTTCCAGTAATAAATAACATTAGGTATTTTCTGTAGGTGACAAGCTCCAGTATGATCAGATTCACCAGAGATCGCCTTCACTCATTAAAATTGGGGTTGAGTTGCTTGCTTTTTGAGCAAAAACATTGCTTAATGTTTAATGATGCTTGACAATCATGGTAGCTACCTGTTATGAGCCATTATTGGCAAAGGCCAGCATTAAATGAATTAAGCCTATGCAACTGTTCTCTGGATTAGTAGAAAAGGTCAGGCAGATGGTCCAGTGAGGAAAGTTTGCAGAGGTAGAAGGGATCGTGATATCGATTTTTAAAAACAGTGTAAGAAACACTGAACTGAATACAAAAGTGAGGCAGGATCTATCAAATTAAGAAAGGTGACTGTTGTAAAATCATCTGTACCAAGAATTCTGAAAAGGTGAAGAGCAGGATCAAGAATCAAGAATGTTTTAGGGCTTGGGATTTGTGAAAGCATAACTGGCAAGTATTACTCTGCTTTTTTTTCCACGCTTAAGTACCCATTCCCAACAGCTGCTTCCACTGATCAGTAAACAATCACTTGCCAGCATCATAAGAGTGCTACTTATCAGCAGAACTGTTAAAAAAGTGGCTCTGTTCTTAGGAAGAACCTTCATCTATTTTTAAAAGTTAACTATTAACATTGGAAAAGATCTGTCCTATTTATAAACAGGTTACTCTTGAATACTGTTGCTCTATGGGGTAACAAATCATATAAGGCAGAAAATAGTTGGTTACTTATGAAACATTTAAAATGTTTTTTTCCCCTCTTCATTATTGTTGCAGCCAACAATATGGATTTATCTCATGGTATCACATTTCTCATATCAAATGATTCCATAAGCCTGAAGAAATCAAATCAAATTCAAATTTTATTGGTCACATACACAGTCATACATGGTACGATATGCAGTGAAATGCTTACGTGACCGCCCACAACCGCAATTAAGAGTAGGGCAGGAGAGTAAATCTAGACAAAATGGGAGGATAGGATAGGAAACAAGTTAGAAATAGTTGAGAAAGTAGGAATGATATACAAGAGACTTAGAAGCCCTGCACACATATGAAAAAGTGTGGGTTTTTTTTCAATTCAAGAGACTTCCACTCCATGAAAATGTCTTGGTCAGAACATTTTAGTTCCTGCAACATCATAGCAGTTTCAGACAAAAGGACCCGATGGACTTCTCTCCACATTATTGGAAGGGTTTATAATGGTTTATAAAGCCAAAAAGATATTTTGGAGCCTACAGGTCTACCCACAATTTCAGAAAAAGTACATTTGCTTTCAGGAGTTGCAAATATGTTCATGGTACCTTTTGCATTCAGATTTAAAATGTTGTGCAATGGCAGCTAATACTTATGTTGACTCAATGTGAAATGATTGTATCTATAAGAGTATAATTTGTCAGTAACCAGGAAAATTTCATGGTAGCTTTGCCCCTTTATATTTTTCAATTACTTAAATGCAGACACCCACAAAATATATCTTCTAAACAATAGCATTATTAATTTTGAAATGTAGCCAATACTTATTCTAGCCAAATATGGAGTAATTGTTGTCGATGCACTTGCTCAGTATTTAGGGTCTAGTGCCATGATGTGCAATAATGGAAATGGTGACATTCAGAGGGCATCACTATAAATCTACTAACTACACAAACAACCTAATCATCAAAGAATGTGTGCCAGCAGGTAGACCCTTGAAATGAAGAGACCAAATTTCCAAATCCTTGGAAACAAGGATCAAATCATCCTCAAATGAAAGAAAATTGACCTAGATTCAGGGGGTGTCAATTGATAAGATTCCGAACTGGATTATGAATGAAACTCAAGAATTTAGTGCATATTATTGAAAATTCAAACAATATATCATGGATCCCTTTCATTTTGAATTTAGGCCTGGGTATGAGATGAAAACTACATGGGTTACTATATCAGGTTACTTACATCAGGTGCTGAATCCAAGGAGTTCAGCCTTTCTGGTCTTGCTGGAAGTTTTAGCAGTGTTTAATACCATGACAATCCATGGTATATTTGTGGATCACTTATATCTACTGGAGGAGGATTCACTGTTCCTTCCTTAAGAGTTTATGTCCAGTTATGCTAGGGGCGAAGTGGTTGAACAAATGGTCTCTCTTCCTTTGACAGTCCAAACTGGACTCGCTACTATTGTTTGATCAGCAGGTAGAGACATTGGGAAATAGAAGTCAAATTATCACTCCACTTTGGTTCATTCACCAGTTGTAGTCCTATTGGACTTGGAGGACTTAATTATGAAAATGTATGCTTTTATCATCTAAAGGTTGAACTATTGCAATGCACTAAGGCTGATTTCAAATATGATGTAGAAATGGCAATTGATGTGCAATGCAATGGTCCACATATTGAAAGATTGAGATACGTTTACTAGCTCCATCCCATTCCCATAGGCAACTCCATGAGTAAGCCTTTATTGGATTAATATTCCTAGATTGTGTGGCAAGTTTTAGCCATAGCTATTACTTTCAAAATAGTAAATGCTCCTACACATTTGCATATGTATATTTGGTCTTCCAAACTTTTAGTGAGATTTATTCACTAGTGAGGGGATTTTATCATTAGGTTACTCAACAGACAAACCATTCATTATATGTAGCACTGCACTGATGATATACTTGAATCAAATCAACAAAGGACATTCATGATACATGTAGGATTTCTGCCAGAATAATTTTCCTCAAATCCCTTGCAGCTTAAATCATTGAATTTTAGAGGTCATCTAATCAACTCCTTGCCAACACAGAGATTCTAATACAGCTAATTGTCAAACTCAACTCAGCACTGGTAATGGCATGAAATCATCTAGCTTTTTTCTGATGTACACAAAGTGCATACATTGACTTAGATTAAGTGTTCCCATTGCACAATTAATTTGATAGAGGTGGTTAAAACCTAAACCTGACTTGAAACTTGAAACCATTTTAATTTTCTAATAACATGCTAACAACTCCACCCCCACCCCACACAAATCCCAGGGTCCAGGTAATAATGTTTTAGGAACAATCAAATTAAGCCACACAAAGACAGATGCTGAAACATCTTTATGAACACTGAAGATGCATTGCAAATTAAATCCTGAGATTTGAAAAGAATCTATGCTGTGAGCTATCTTATCCTTAAGTTCCTCAAGTTGATCCATGTTGGGATAAAAATATAGCTTAATTATGTAGCAAACGAGGAAATTAAGGAACAAAGAATCTCTGATATGAAGGACATGCAACCATTAAAACACATAACAGTAGAGCATAAACTGAGAAGATCAGAAAAAGTGAGTTTAGAAACAGAGACAGGTGTAACAAGGTCTGTTACAATAACATCCATCGGTACGTGTCAACCATCAGACTCCCTGAGCTGCTACCACAAAATTATGCTCCAGCTCACAAGTAAACACAGATTTCATAGGCTATGTGGCCTTTTCATAAGCATTATTCCCTTTAAAAGATAAAAAGGGCAAAGCTGCAGTGCAGGTGTGAAGATTGGTTAGGTCTATCATTGCATCATTATTGGCAGAAAGAAGGATCCTGCAGTGCCAGAACTTGTACTGAGATTAAAACTGCTCAACAGAAAAATTTTAAATGCCTTTTTTTTCAAAGTTATACGAAGAACTCCAGGGAAGAGGGGAAGAGAAGAAAAATTCCATAAACAGAGAATTCATAATCTGACCTGAAAGACTGAAGATTAAATGGTTGAAATTCTATAACTATCTCATACAAAATCAATACTTTTCTAAATAAAATAAACTATTCTTAATAATTTTTATAGGAAAATGTTCCCTGTAGAAAAATTGTGTCAACAGAAGTACCAAGAACAAAATGAAGCTTCTATCTTATCCTGAGGTTTGCTCAGTGATAGCTCTGGTTTGTATCTAAACACATTGCTGCCTATCTCCATTTTTAATCAAATGTACTTGTCTGTGAGTTAATTTGGTTATTGAAGCTGTATAAAATAATGTTCAGCAGATATTTTTATAAACTTCAATGTTCTAATTTGTTTATATCCAGTTTTTAGAAGATGGGTTTAGAAATGAATATCAAAACACCTACCCTCATAATTACTACAATATTAACAAATTTAATCAAACCACCTTGGGAACGGAGAGAAAACCTATAGAGCTAATTTACAAGGTGGTGTGGGTGTGTGCAGATTATCCTTACAAGGATTTTGGTTCCACTTCTCAATTTCAATCCTACAGCATATTTTTTCTGAACTTCGTGGGAATGGCAAAAAGACTTCCTATGTTCTTCGACTACCTTAGAAAATTATGAGTTCAGCCATTTTTTCTCCTGATAACTTTGGGAAGCTCTCAAACATTTCCATACATCACATCTAACTTAACTCCTGTACCCAACGAGGAAGGGGTTGTTGAACAGAACCACTCCTTTTCAAATAGCTACTCAACTTGCTCATGGCAAATCATTGTCTGTAACCAGAATTAGCTCTCAGCCTGAATTGGTATAGTCTCAATCTAATATAGTCTCTAATTTCAAGCAGAACCCACTGAAACTAGTCAATTGTACTCTTCCAGGTTGCCCATGGGTATATATGCAAAGGTAGGAGGACCAGGCCAAAGGGGAATGGATACCAAAGAAAAAGATAGATACTTTTATTAAGAGAAAAAAAATATTTTTCAAAAGAGACTGGAAGCCTTACTTACCTTTGCTTCAATCCAGTTTTATTGCTTACCCACCCTATTGCAGGTACCCATTAGTTATTCCCAAGGGAATGCATTCCTCAAATCAACAAAAATAAGTTATCCCATGCATGACTGATGTCATTACACTCTATCACTATATCCAAAACATGACATTTCACAGAACTTAATCAAAAACCATTTTGATTAAACCAGAAGATTAAAAAAAAGAAGCTCAGGATACCATGCCAAAGTAAAATGTAAAACAGCTACCAAATATCACCAACTGGTAACTAGAGAAAACCTACATCGGCACTTGGCTAATATCCCTAAGGATTTCACAGCACAGCAACTGCCTGTAAAATGCCCCAGAATGATCTGAAAATCCTTGGCATTATTTCAAAAAGTCTGGCTTTTTTCATAGTGGATGTGGAATAGGCAGATACTAAGTTGTAACCTGATGTAATCATAGTTCAAGCAGGTCCACTGAAATCAGAGGTACTTAATTCAATTTATTTCCAATTCCTCTAAATAAAACTATATCTGGATATAACCCATAATGAATATCAGTACACTATAAATAAAAATGATTAATGTCATTCTTATCAGCTGTTTTAATTAATATCATTCTTATCAGTTGTTTTTACATAAAACTTGCAATAAAATTTCCTGTTCAACATTGCATATTCCCAATATTATTCCCAAATGGAGAAAGCTTTGATGTCTTGTGGATCATCTGTTGTAGGAAGAATAATGACTACTGCTATCTGTGTCAGATGCCTACAGTACATTGTCTAGTGTAATCAAGCTCTGTAGGAAGCAGTCATATACTAATAGTATTGTTGGAAGGGTCCGTGGGGATAAGGAGGCCAACAAAACAGCTTCCAAGATCTTTCTCAATAAGATTTTTAACTGTGATATTGTATATTTCAAACACTGTCAGCCATGACATATTGTATTTCTGAAAATGTATGCAAAAAAAGGCACCTTTGTAATTTCAAAAGCAGAAATTAAAGACATAGTATTAATTTATAATTGATTATAGTCACAATTCATTAACAAGTAATAGAATAGTTCTCATATAGGAAGTGAGAATATTTCGATCCCAAGACCCTACAACAGTTCACCAGAGATTCAATTCCAGTCTGTAGTTTTTAATGTATCAGATAGCAAACCAAATTACCACTTCAGATCTGTCCCAGATCCTTAGATGATTCCAAACAGACAGGGAATTAACAACAACAAGGAAACAGAAGAGAGCAAGCCCAATGAAACCAAAACACCTGGTTTTGCTCCATAACTATCTCAGCGGCAGTTGTAATAAAGAATTCCATAGACACAGCTCCATTATGGCACTTAAATGTATCTTTTCCAATCTGTGGCCATTTGTATTAGAGTAGATGATAGATTTCGTTATCCTCCTATAGCATGTCAATAGTGGCTGACAGGGAGACCTACTATAAATCTATATAACATTGACAATGGGCTGGGGACACCCGGTTTAACTTAGCAATGCATTTTAAACAAAGCAATCTTCAACTTACCATCTTCATTCTCATCATATATTGGTGACTTGCTAGAGGTGTTAGCGCCCATGATGTACTTGGCTACAGGTTCTGCATTTACATCATTCTTTAGAAGAACGGAACAAGAGTGCAGCTATTTCCTCCCTCAAACTTGGCAGATCTGTATATGTGCTTCCGGTGGATCCTGGTAGGAAAAAGAAAAGCAGAATAGCTGCTATCAGAAATAAGCTTTTGAAAATCACAAATTCAACACTAAGCTTGATAATCATCAATTTAATATGAATGAATGAAGGAGCCATTGTTAAATAAGATAGAAGAGAACAGATAACACAGATTTACTCCTATGAATAATTTTTTTTCTTAGGTTAACCATATTCATTTTACTGTAACCCTTGATATTCTTCTGCCATTGACAAAACAGCTATCCCAATGAATTTCAACTATTAAATACTCTTCCTTTCTGTGTCATTTGGACATCTTCATAGCATTAGAGATAAAGTTAGCAGGTGCAACTTCAAAAAAAGTACTGAAATATATCTTTATCTAGAACTGAATTGGATAAAAAACTTCCCTATTTAATATTGTATATTCAAAGGAAAGGCAAATACCTTCCTGGAATGTCTGAAATCAGAACATAAAACTCTGATATAATAAGACACAATTGAAATATAGATTTTACATTTGCCTCCTTTTTTTTCTTATTCAAAACCCAGTACCTATTTCATGAGATATCTTTTCATAATCAAGCTAAATGCTTTTCACTATGACGTTTTGATTCATTGTCCTTTCTACAGTATCTTGGCTGTGGAAATGTCTATTACAGCACTTGGAAGCAATACTGGAACTTCAGGGCACTTTATGTATAAATATAATTAATATGGTCTCAGCTTTGCATATGATGGCAGATGATAAATTGTTTGCTCAAGAGGGGAAAAGTTCCTTCTATCCAGACATTTTCTTAAATAAAAAGGAGCTTTTATTTACTCATGGAGGCAAAGATTGTCTTATTTACTATTATTGTAATGTAGTGCCCTGTTTGAATGGTACTTAATTTAAAGAATTAAAAGTAACACCTGCACACAAACATGAAAACTTTGGTAGTCATTGTACAAAGAAAAGGTATTAAATACCCCAAATGTGATCTTAGAAATAGAACTTGGAAGAAAGTTAGATGCCTGAAACTAGACTATTTGAATCTTTTAAAAATAAAGTGGGCCATAGAACAGCATGACTGCATACGCTCTACACTACAGTACAAAGTTGTACTCAAAAGGATTAGGTAGTAAATGTAAATAAAATAAAATAAAATAAAATAAAACCAACCTTCTGTCCCAAATTCTGGGAAGATATTGCCAGATGCATTGCAAAAGACTAGATGGATGACTAATCAGGTGTAAAACTACCTTCTGCACTCCTAATATTTTTACATTGGTTCTTGACTTCTAAAGTCTGTTGTAACCTGAATTATATATGTTTGCTATGTTCAAATGAAAAACTTAGATTATATGAACTTCGAGCCTCATTTGGCCATGGGCAGCTTTGTTATTCTGCTGCTAGACATGACCTTCTCTAATAGAAAGGATAATTACTGTGGTGATGCAGGAAGGTATACATGCAACTTGTTTCAGACAATCTGCTAAACCACAAATTGTATTTACAGATCACTAATTCATCATCATATTAAGACATTCTGTGATTAACTGTGTCTTCTACTAATAATTTATATTTTGGAAATTGCTACTTGTGGAAATTATTGCTAATAGAAATTGTTTAAAGGGAAATTTCCCCTGGCTTATGTATCACAATGCCATTTTTCATTTATATCACTTTTTAGTGTTCCCTTGGGCTGATCGCTCTTATTATAGCTGTAATTTGTTCAGTTTCTGATTTAGATCAATTTTATGGCCGTTAGCCAGCAAATAAAACAGAGATAAAAAGAAGGGAGGTGTGGGAAAGAGTCAACATTTAAACAATCTGCCTATTTTAATTTTTCTGGTTTTGGGTATACATCTTTTGGGCAGGAGATGTTATCACTTGAGATGAGCAAAAAAGCAACAAAAATAAGCACCAACAGCAATCCATCTGAAATCCTTTTGGCAGGATCCCTTCCAAAGCCTTGATGCTACTTTAAGTAATAAAACTTTGCAAACTATAAAAATAACCTTATCAGTGATCGGAAAATCAATGCAGAAAGTGTATATCCACCAATTGCTGTTAGAAGGGGGAAAATAAGTTGTTGGCATAATATTGTAGAATACCTGAAATATATATATCTAAAGCAGTTCTACCTCTTGAGTGCCAGAGGGAAAGTTTCTGAATAGTTTTAAATTGACCATCAATGTTTTAAATTGTCCTATTTATATTCTGTGTAAACTGCCAACAGTCATTTTGATTATGGTGCAGTAGAAATGTATTTAATAAATAATAAATGATTTAGAAATGATAGTAGCAGCTCTTGTTCCTTTTTTGCCTGCCACTAGTGGTAAAAAATTCTTTCTTTCTTTCTTTCTTTCTTTCTTTCTTTCTTTCTTTCTTTCTTTCTTTCTTTCTTTCTTGGTTTCTTTCTTTCTTTCTTTCTTTCTTTCTTTCTTTCTTGCTTTCTCTTCCAGCCTGCCGTTTCCGTCCGTCCTTCCTTCCTTGCTA
>JANHFJ010008181.1:6734-17676 GCA_032468195.1 Cerberus rynchops
AAGGGACTCAGAGCCGATCCTTGATGTAGTCCCACCTCCACTTTGAACTCCTCTGTCTGACCTACAGCACATCTCACGACTGTTGTACTTCTCTCATACATATCCTGAATTACTCTGACATAATCTGTATGTTTCCTGTTTTATGTGTATGACTTCTTATTTTGGTCCTGAAGTTTACTTCTTCATTGGCAAACCAACAGTTTGCAGTGAATCCTGAGAACGTCTCATGGTATCTTATCTCACTTCCATTTGCTATGTTTGAGATGTGGCCTAGCCAATAGTAAATAGGGAATGGTGACAGGAAAACTCTTACACAGATCTTAATACATCAGCTATGTATTAATGGTGGAGAGTCTCTCCAGGTGATGGGATGCATCACAATAGTAAAGCTTACTTTCATTTAGTATGGAATCTTAAAAACCCAGTTTATCTTTTAAAATTGGTCTTGGTCCATAGAACTGAACTACCAGATCATAGGTTTATTTATGTTTCTCCAATTCCAGTCACAGATTATACTGCATATCATATTCCTTTTCAATAAAATTTCATTTCCAAAGTTGAATGTGATGTAGAATGCACAAAGGGTATTACAGATTTATTACATGCTCACCTAGAGTAGTTGTGGAGGTCTGAGTTACTGCTTATATTATTATCCTTGCAATTGTTAGTTTAGTATCATTCATGACTATATTTTTTTTATTAAACTTACATAACTGCATAATTATATTTTATGCATGCAGTCCAAAGCTTGCTTTCAAAAGCACAAGAACTCAAATAAGCAGTGAAGGGTTTTTCTGTTTGGTTTTCTTTATGAATTTACATTAACAGTTCTTTAATTTGTGCTTCCTTATGCCTGCCTTGTTAGATAGTTGTGTCATTGATTTTGAATCTGTTTGAGTGTTTAAAAACACTGTTGATTTTATACATCTGAAATTACTAACAGCTGATGTTTAAGCCAAAGATGTAAAACTGGAACAAACATTGATAAAACTTACCATTTTAAATACCCACCCCTGAATAGTTGTCACAAAACACAGATGGCCATTGGATGCCCCAAAGCATAATCCAGATTGCCAGAACAGCTGGCTGACAAACAGAGTTGCGGAATCAAGCCAAAGTACTGATTTTGATGTAATGCTTCATTTTGCCACTTTTTTTCTGACAACCACTAAGGATCTCTTAACACAAGGAGGAGAATGAAGAGAGGAGTGAGATATATCACATGGTTTGGAAGGGCAAGATGAATACGTTAATTTGAAAGCCATCAGGTTACAGCTCCATGAGGAAATGGTTGTCTCAGGACTCTCTAATGTTTGTCCCAAACCTCATAGCTTAGCTTCCAAAGGTCTCCACCATGCTCGTTATGGAACATGGTAGGCTCTGCCAAATAGAGTCAGCTCTAGAATTGAAACAGAATCAAAATTAATTTGCCTGTGTTCCAACACAGTAAATATATTGTTATACTCTTGATGCTAAGTCAACAATGTTGCATAAAGAGGCTGAACAGTTCTAATTTAACTACAAAAAAAAATAACTTATATGCCAGTTGCTTGGTTGTAGTATCAGTAAATCTGCCTTAAATTTTCTATTCTTTATTCATTTCATTTTTAAAGTTCAGATGGAAAATTTAAATTTCCTTTTCCTTTCCTTTCCCTTTCCCTTTCCCTTTCCCTTTTCTTTCCTCACCTTACCTTACCTTACTTTCACTTTCTTTATTATTCAAGGTAGAATAATAGGTTATTGCTAGCATTCTTGGATAATCTTACTGGTCTTCATCATGTTGAAGTTTTCTGGCTACCTAGACTCCCAATTTAAAAAAAAAAAATGCAGTGGATGTTCTTTATGAAAAACCTTTCCCTGAGATTTGGATGGTACCTCCTGTCATTGCCTTCCCAAAGGCTCTAGGTGAGCCTAATATTTGTGTTTCTGAGAGGATGGGGTTATAGCATTTACTGGGGTCTAAGAGGTTTTTAATCTTGTGTATTTTGGGTTATTTTATATAATATGGCCAGCCATGTTTATTTTCTAGTAAATGAATAAATAAACATGTCTTCCTTTGGGTCATCATTAAAGTGGGGAAAGCAATAGAAGCTGTAGAAGATGAAGAGATGATTATACACAATGAAAGTGAAGACATTCATACACACTTGGCTACTTTGTAATTATGCTATTTTAAGAACATCACAGTTCATTTCATCAGTCATCAAAATTTCTCTAAAAGTCTCTGCTCCTTTGAAAGAATGTTAAAAGTACATTCCTTTTTCATCACATTGAATAAGAAATGGTAGGAAAAAATGCAGATTTTTCTCTATATGGCATCTAATAGTATTTCATCTCGTCCTATGATCACAAAGCTAAGATTAAGATTGTCCTTTAAATTTTCAATGATTGTACATTTTTTTCTAGCTAGATTATTCCAATTTTAATTGTTAGAAGGTTATTCTAACAATTAATTGTTAGAAATAAATATTCCTCCATACTCTCAGTGATTCTGGGCAGTTAAAATATTTAAAAACAAGAAACAATACAAATATACAAAAACAGAACAAACATATATATTCTTTGTTATATTATGCACAAACCTAATATAGGTAATATTTGTCTGTGAGATTTTCTAGCCTGCTTGTTTATAAACCATCTCATTTTTGATGTTTCTCAGGAAAAAAAAACTTTTTCTTATGTAAGATGGGGTTCTCTAGCCTGTTTTCCTATCAAAATGTCCAAAGTTATGGAGAATAGTAGTATGGATTTGTAGCTCTGATTTGCACCTTTCTTGTAGGTGTTGTTGTTGTTGTTGTTACATTATTACATGCAAATTACCTGTCCTAATGGGCTTGGAAAATCACAAAATATTCTTTTACCCCAAAATATATTATCTAGTCTCCTCCACACTTGCCCTCATGCCTTCTATATTGGTCTTTATTGACCAAATTTCTGGGCAGTTGCCACACCGGTCAGCAAGGCTGCAGCCATTTGCCATTTTGTCTCTGTTGTTTATTGGAAGCTAATGATGTTCATGATATAGGCTCTTTCTGAAGCTGGTTTTCTGCAGTATACTCCCTTCTGTGATGAATTGAAAATCCTAGGATGCCATGATGCCCAAGGATACAATTTTGGGGTAGAGGACAAAAATTGATTGATTTGGTCTTAGTTTACAATAATGTAGACACTCATCCCAAGGAAAATATCAAATGCCGTTATTGGGCAATTATTTTTCTCCAAGGGTAGAGAATTTGTTCCTGTCGCCCTTAAACCTTATAAAGCCAAAACGCTGATTCTGATATTATTCATAACTCAGATGGGAATCTGTGCAATGAAAAATACCATGAAAGTGCTACAAACCAAATTTTTAAGAGCCATTCTTGCTTCCCCAAGAGATATAGCTCTTGCCATTCTCCGACTTGAGGTAGGGATGCATATAATAGACCTGAAGACCTGGAGCATGAAGATTAGTTATTCTCCATTGTCCTATTAGCCTTATTATTAGTAGAGGACTATTTTCTTACCTAGAAGGGTGCTTTAAAATCAGAGTAAGCATGTTATAGGCTTCTTATTCTGAATTATGAAAAGACCAGGCATGTACACTCATAACAGATAGATGTTATAGAGGTCATTAAGATGCCCCAGAACAGCAGAGCTGGATGTCAAGGGGACTTTGGTTGCTGGCCAAATATTAAACATTTTTCACATTCTCTGGGCTGAGGAAGGATTTGTTTGGCCACACAATAGTATATTACCATCAGCACTCCTACTGGATGGATATGCCAACCCCTTTTATTTGAACAGGTTTGCCCTTGTGGTTGAGAAGATATCAAAGCAATTGTCCATGTACTGCTGTACTGCTATTTCTAAGGGCACTGTGCCAGTTTAAGAATATATGATGCCCATAAAGCATAGTGATTAATGGTACCTGTTAATCTGAATACTTGCATTTAGAATAATTTTGAAGGGGTGTATGTGTTAGCGCTCCCTAAGTTTTGGCAGTCCAGGTCATTGCCTACTCTTAGTCTAAAAGCAGCCCTGACAGGCATATATGGAATTCCCTACCTGTAAGAGTATTGTAGAAAAACAAACTTTGGTTAAATAAATTTCCTGGTTTCATGTTTCAGTGCTAGCATTATCAGTAATGGGACTAAACTCTGTATTACTGTGTTTGAAACATGCTAGCAAATATTGTATCTCCAATTACTATGATTTTATATGTTGGTATGTGGATCATTGATCATCATCATAATCAGGCAAGGGCCACTGAAGTGGAAATGTCAAAACTGATGAAGAGTTCTATTTTCATGAGGTTTATAAGTCCAATATCAATTCTTGGTTATCCCTGGTTTTATTAAGGGTTCTAATCTTTAGGGGATTTATCTTATTTCATTTTTGTTACTCTCCTAGCCCATTCATATTAATAAGAAAAAAAATTAAAACTCAGCATGGATACAGAAAAAAGTATAGTATGTGTGCTCAACATCAGTGTTATGTTAACTTCATATTCTGGGTAGACCTTAAAATATGAGCTGTTCAGAAATGCAGAGGGAGTTTAATTGCCCTCATGACCTCAGAGGTTTTTTTGTAAGCATCTGACCAGCTATTTGGGAAACAGAATGCTGGACTAGTGACCATTTGGCTTGATCCACCAGGCTTCTAAATGAACTGAACATTAGCTAACATGTATCATTTTGTCTTAATTTTGGATGCAAAAAAGCCACTTTTCCAAAAATTGTAACTGTCACAAAAATTGGAATCTTGTGATGAAGACAGCAACAAAGGCAAAACATTTTTTTAAAATGTTTTTCTTTTCTATGAGCTATTTTTTGAAAATCAAAGCTATTTACAGTTGGTGGGATTTCTTGCTAGCATACTTCTGGAAGTCAAAATTTGGGAATCAAATTTGTTTCTTCAATCTGATGCTCACAATATCCTATAAGAATGGGCTGACCACAAAGATTAATATGCAAAATAGTTTCCTTCCACTGTAATGATAAATAATAGCTATAAAAAAGGGAGGAATGATGGAGACTGAGGAGAATATTTTTAGTAATATTTTGAAAAATAAAGGGTTGTGGGCTCAGTTCTGATAAAGAAAATCAATCTTTAGAGTTAGGGCTGTGCAATGCTTTGGATTCAGTTCTGAAAAGGTGCTTTGGAGTGCACGAGATTTACTGGAGTAGTGTCATTTGTTCTTTTTGCATACCTGTGTACTCTGAAGCACCGCACGGTCCTATCATGAAGCAACTTGCTTCTAAATTCTTCCTTGTTGCATAAATAGGTTTCTACAGTTACTCATGGGTGAGTGGAAGACACTCTTCATGTGCTCAAAGATAGGTTTGAAAGGCTACATAGAATGACTCAAGTTGCTTTGCAGATCATTTGATCTAGCACTTCTGTAGACAATGGGGAATATTTTTGTTTTAGATGCTTTGGTTTCTACTAAGCATCTCTCTTCTTCCCACAGCTTTTAGTCGTGCTCCTGTTCCTATGGCAGTGGTCCGGAGGGAACTCTCTTGTGAAAGCTACCCAATAGAGCTCCGTTGCCCAGGAACAGATGTTATCATGATCGAAAGTGCCAACTATGGCAGGACAGATGATAAAATCTGTGACTCAGATCCTGCTCAGATGGAAAATATCCGCTGTTATCTGCCAGATGCTTATAAGATTATGACTCAAAGGTAAGGGTTGAACATTCTTGCCGGATGGGTTTTGCTTTAATCTTGCTTGCTATTTATGAAAGTCTGTTATTGTTTGAGGCTGTTAAGGTATTTGCAATCTGTTTTCATGCTTCACAGCTATAGGAATGTAAAAATGAACAAAACAGTGAGCTGTAAATGACCGAACTTTTATTCAGATCTTCAGAAATGATTTAAACCTAAACTCAATATTTATTGTACAAGAACCCCAAGTTGTTATGACTTTAATTTAGACATGTTTCATCTGTGGTCCCTTTATAGGTCCCTTTCTCATTTCCTTTTATCTGGTGCCCTTTTTTTTTCTATTGACTTGCCACCCTAAAGCACATGTTTTCTCTTGTCCTAAATTTCCCAGGGATTAGAAACTGGTCATGAAAGTATGTATTACATTAACTTCAGGTGTGACTAGAAAACATTTAGAAGTGGATTTTCTTTGACTGGAATCCTTACAGCTCCATGCTTTATTTTTTTCCCCTTTTTTCTTGTTTGAACTTAGTCCCACTTTTAATTTAGACCTTTTTCAATGTCACAGATGCTTCACATATGTTCTCTCCACAGTCCTTGCCCAGCCATGTAAGGTGAGTTGTAGATAAGGGACCTCAAACTGAGTGATAGAGCTCTAACCTACTGAGTTCATGGCAGAAGCTAGAATTAAACCAGGATTCCTTATTTAATAGTCCATGAATTTAAACAGCACACCACACATAATCATAATATGTATTTCAAAGTTTAATGATTCCCTTTCTGAGATTTTCATCCTCTATCCTGCCCTCTGGTCTTGTTCCTTCTTTAAAACAAACAAGCCAATCACATCTGAGTGTGATAGTCACATTTACTACCAGCTGAAAATCAATGTATAATCCTCTTCTTGGTAGCTAACACTGCCTACTTAATTTTGCTTCCCTTTAAATGTATATGTGTAATGTTATAATCTCTGTTTGAACAAATATATTTATGTAAGTTTTGAGTTGGCCTTTTCTTTATGTAAGTATGTCATGATTCTGACAGAATATCTGTCTTCTAAAGACGCAACATCATTCAACAAAATGTTCCTAAATTTCACATATAACCCCCATGTTCCCAGAGATTATCCACAATTTATTTCTGAAATACTTAATGTCTATTTTTGTTGAAAAGCTTTCTAAATATCCGACCACATTTTTTTATCATTTCATTTTAAATCCTCATTAACATTAGCTGTAGTAAGCATTTATATCCAGAAAATATAAAACTAAATGCATTTTTAGCTTGAAAGCTAGCCTGGCATGCTTTCATCTTAAAATAATAATTGATATTTGAACCTATAATGGAAATGATAGCATACATTAACTATTATCTGTAGTCTCTCTCTCTCTCATTTCTATTATATAAAAAGTGTAGTGATGGTTTAACTATGATATTTGTTTGCTGCTTATTTACTCTTTTAGAGGCTTGCAAGATTTTTAACTTTATATGCATTATATATGGTTTTCACTTTAATGAAAATATGACGTTCATGGGAAAATAAATTCAAATAAAGCAAATCTGGACTGTTTATGTGCAAGAAATACAAGCAACACATTAAAGTACTAAATGCCTAGTATTTGTGTCATTTGAAAGATGACATTCCTATATTTTTTTTAATGTCTTCTGCTTGAAAGAGTACGTCTGTAATTTTGTTGTAAGGGCCCTGATAAAGCTGTATCAGGACTTTGAAATTTCCCATTAAGAGTTGCTAGCAAGCTAGCATATGGGTCACTAATAATCATGGGGCTGGAAGGTCTTGGAGGTCTTATAGTTCAATCTCCTTCCCAAGGCAGGAGTCCTCATATCATCCTCAACAAATGGATGCCCAATTTTTATTGAAAACCTCTGGTGATGGAGCACCCAAAATTTATATACGCAAGCCATTCCACTGATTAATTGTTCTCACTGTCAAGAAGTATCATCATGTGGCTTTACAATAATGTAGAATTAACTTATCTAGTCATGTTTCCTGTCTGGTTTACCCAGCAGAGCCAATAATGGGTGAGAGCTGCTATTAGAGTCTATCTTTTGGCAGTAAGGTGGTGACGCAACAGTACTTCTCCACTGCATCCATCAATTGTTGTTCAGCAGCTTTCTGGGCTAGGGGAACCTAGGTATTCCAAGGCTGTGCAGAGAAATCTGCAGAGGATCTGTGGATAAAATCCCTCATATTTGTTCCTAGTCCTGCAGAAATGCCTGGGTCTCTGTCTTGCTCAGCTATCTGGCAACAGTTTGAACTTCTTGGACTGAGGAGGTGGACAAGATTCTTATGACTATCAGCTCAGTCACTTGCTCATTAGACCCATGCCTCCCCTGGTCAGCTCAGGCTAATGGATGGGTGGGTGTCATGTGGTGTCTCATGAAAAGCCTTTTAACTCAAAAGCAAGAGAAATGACATATTTGCAAATTCTTGTTTTTTTCAGAGGGTTTTCCAGAGCTTTAAGAGTAGGAGTGTTTATAAGATAATAAGATACACACAAGGTTGTATTTGGAAAAGATCCTTGCGAAAAATATATGAAGTAGGGAAATTATGTACAAAAATGTATCTCAGAACAATATGTACATTTTTGCTAAATCACAAACTTAAGATAAAGGAAACAAATTAGAGTTTGAAAAAGGAGAAACTGTCCAAAATTGAAGAGATCCCCCTCCCCCATTCTTATACAGAATCTGTAGCAAAAAGTGTCATGGGGGAGGGAGACAGTCAGCAACTCTCCATTATTATTTCTCCTATTGTGGTTGCAACAATCGTCCCCAAACAGCTTACAGGCAGGGACAGCTTATACAAACAATTATAGATCAGAATACAATAAATACTACTTAAAAACAAATGAATGTTTTGGCATCTTCCCGCACAGCAGTTGGTACCCATGGCCCTATGAGAGGAAGAAACCAGCTGAGCTGTCTTCTGTAGTCTTTGTTGTCTGCATTTTTCCCTCACTCTGATTTTCTAACACGATAGCACAGTGTTAAAAAATCAAGGGAAATGCTATTTAATCCATACTGGGCATTAGAGGTTGGTGGTGATCCTCTTACAACTCTCCTAGTGAGAGATCCTTTTCAAGAGCAAAATCACCAATCCATTAGTCTCTTCCTTACAGATTGGATATAGGCCAAATTCACATAGACATGATGTAAAAAAAGAGAAGGGAGGAAAAGGGAAAACTATTAAATTCCTGTTCTGGCTCAGTTAGAAAGAAGAGGTGTGATTCATCTGACTGAGGGGGCAATATTCCAGAACAAGTCTATTGGAAACATGCTCATCAGAGATTATTACTGACTTTTAAAAAGTTTAAATCTCTTGAGGAGATTAATTTTATCCTGGGGGACTGAGGAAGATAATATAGTCAAATCTTTTTGTTTTTGTTTTTGCTTTGAGAAAACATGGAAGAAACACTAGTTGATTGAGGAGAGCCAATATCCCTGCCTTCAAAGAGGGAGAAAAGGACAAAAGGAATTGTAGACCAGATTAGACAACCTGTGACCCACTGGGTCATTGTTTCAGAGCTATTCCCTTACTTAAACTAAGAAACAGATTGGCCAAGGACAAAAAAGCAGTGGGAGCAGGAGCAACTTTTGATTTCCTGCTACCTTGACTGCCTTTGGACAACCAAAGTTGGGATTGGTCTTAATTATTGGAGCCTCCGAGACCAGTCTATTTGATCTCCAGTGGCTGAAGGAGAGGGACCACCAGTCTAACCTAGAGACGAGGGCGGGCCAGTCTACTGAACTTCTGGGCAGTGGTGTGACAACGTGGCAGCAATGAAGGAACCACAAAGTTGCCAAATTTCAATTCCCAAATTTCAATTCCTCAGAAGTTGCTTTTTGTAAGTTAACACTTTTGAGATACCTTTGTTCAAACTCTGTTTCCCTATACTGTTTTGCCCAGTTAAAGGCTTTCAGTGATGTATAGATGGTTTGATGCTGATATCTGGGAAAATTCTAAAGTACGGTAAACCATAAATTTAATTTTTTGTACTAAGAAGGGAATTGTGTTCATTAACCAAATGGTTCCCTCTGACTAATTTTATTCTGTGAATAAAATGATGATGAATATTGATGATATTGATGATGATATTGATGAATATTTTGCTTCCAAATGTGCCTGATAACTTACGTGATTTATTGTAATCTATTTATTTATTACATTTTTATCCTTTTCTTTCCCTAAATTAGTTAGGTAGCATTTAGATCCCCCACCTTCATAAGAATTGGTAAGAGTACAAAAAATAATATCCAAATATTTTCAGTTGGTATTTTAGAATAATTCAAAAATCATAATCAGGCTATCCTTTCAGTCAATCAAACATTAACATACCTAAATGCCAGAAGGGGAAAAAAAATACAAGGATTTTAACTATGTTGAAAAGTCCCAAGTCTGCAGATTGTAATGCTTTTTTCAACTTCTGGAGAGAAAGCCTTTAGCACGCTCCTCAAAAATCAAATGTTGCTTTTTTCACAAAAATTTAGTGCCTCTCTTCTACACAATCATCCTGCTCATCAATTGTAGTTGTCATCTGAAATCCTGTTCAGTAGTTCATTAGGAAGGAGTTCTTTTTCAATGTCAGTATTAAAGCTTGGGGCTGTATTTGATTATTTTTTAGGCGGATAGCTGAGACTTCTTTTATCTCCTTACTTTTAAATTGGTTTAATTGTTGTCAATCATTATTCCTGTTGTTTCTTTTTTATTTATTTATTTTCCTTTTGCGTCAGTGTTGACTTCTGGTGATTGTCTGGACTAATCCCCAAAAACATTTTCTTTACAATGTTTTTGGAACAAGTTTGTCTTTACTTTCTTCCTATATCTGAGAGAGGGTGACTGGCCCAAGGTCACTCAGCTAGCTTCATGCCTAAGACTTGACAAAGATATTTATTGGGGAGGGAGGGAGAGAAGCATATATGAATCAATCATAGATTTATTTATTAATCACATTTATATAGTCCTTCATCTCACAGCTCTGGGCAGCATACAAATAATGAGAACAAACAAAAGCAACAATACAGAAATATAAAATCCAGATTTATTTATTAATCAAATTTATATAGCCACCATATTTATTATTGCTCCCTGTTACAAAGAATCAGTGGTATTCCATCTATGTCAGATATGTATATTTAAATGATTGCTACTGTTTATTTATTTATTTATTTATTTTCACTTTAAAAACTGCATCAATTAATGAAACAACAAAAGATACAAAAGGCATGTGTAAAATGAGTTAGTAAATTAATGCAGAAGGAAGGAAGGAAGG
>JANHFJ010008181.1:56094-67658 GCA_032468195.1 Cerberus rynchops
ATGGAGAAGAAAATTGTTTGATTTGCACCATCATTTGATTTGTGTTTTCAATACAATACAGGTAGTCCTCGATTTACAATGTTTTGTTTGAAACTACAATGGCCCAGAAAAAAGTAACTTTATGACAATTTTTCACACTTATGACCATTGCAGCATTCCCATGATCACATGATTTACATTCAGATGCTTGACTACTGGCTCATATTTATGATGGTTGCAGTGTCCCAGGGTCATGTGACCATCTTTTGTGACCTTCTGACAAGCAAAGTCAATGGGATAACCAGATTCACTCAGGCTAATTCATAGCTGAGTATCAGGAGTTTGATTCTGACCAACTCAAGGTTGACTCAGCCTTCCATCCTTCCGGGGTCAGCAAAATGAGGTAGTCTCCAGATAGTTGAAGACAATGTGCTGATGTTGTAAATTGCTTTGAGAGGGCTGTAAAGTACTACAAAGCCGTATATAAGTCTAAGTGCTATTGTTACTAATTTAACAATTGCAGGGATTAACATAACAAATGTGACACGAAAAGCCATAAAGTGGGACAAAACTCACTTAACAAATTTCTCAGTTAATAAAAATTTTGGTCTCAATTGTGGTCATAAATCGAGGACTACCTGTACAATCTAATTTACAGTTTACAAACCAATATTCAAATCAAATTATTCATTTGTGTACTCCACTTTTATTAATGCACAGTAGAAAACCTGTTTAGCATATTTTAATGTACATATGTTTAACATATAGAACTAAAATATTTAGTAGAGATGAGGAAAGAGTCAGGAAATAGATAAAAATTTAAAAAAAATATTCCTTCCCAAAAAGAATGATGTAAGGAACCTGACTCATTTTAAATACTTGTTCTTACTAGCTTTTTAGCTGTTGGGTTGTACTGCTTGTAATATTAGAGATTTGGCAATTGCATATATAGGAAGTCAGAAGAAGAAATAACACACTAAGAAAGTAAACATAAGGCAGCAAGACCTGAGGTGGAATGATGACTAGATATGCCAAATCTACTTCCTTTCTGTCCTGTCTTCTAGTGACTTGCTACGGAAATGAGTTTTGTTTTATACACTAATAAAGGAAAAGGAGGCTTCTGAACTCAGTCCTGTCCCAAGTGTGCTTCCATAACAATCGCCATGCATGCTTGTTAGCTGTAACAATGAGTACTAGCTCCCAGTCTCCCAATCACCTCTAATTGGATAATCCCAGGCACTCATTCTGAAGTAATCTATCAAAGCTCCCACATTCTCAGTTCTTGCTGCCTTCCCTGGTTAAATAGCCTGGCAATTTAAAATTCTGTTGTTAGATTTCCTCTCAGCATTCTGTATTACATTGACAATATTTAGCTGCCTTTGGGGGTTTCTTTTTCCCCCCCCCCCCTTCCATTCGTGTCCGATTGATCTCAAATTCTCAGAAATTTCCTGGATAGGTCCATGCTGTTTTCTTCCCAGGGTTTTCAGAAGTGCCTTTGCCTCCTTCCTAGGGCTGAGAGAAACTAACTAGCCCAAGGTGACCCAGCTAGCTTCATGGCTAAAATGGGACTAGAACTCAGGTCTCCTTGTTTCTATCCTGATGCTTAAACCAAACTGGCTCTTTGCAGGGTTGCTAACTGGGAATGAAGAGAGAAGATGTTGGAGACAAATGTGCTTGGAAGGATTTTTTTGGTCACCAATTTCCCATCTTAAGACTAAAGTGTCCCCCACACACACACTTCTGTCCTACTGCTTAGTATTCCAAACAACCAGTCAGGTAAATACTTATCTAACACCCTTGGCCAGGACTTATCATCCAAGAACTCCAGGCCAGCTTGACTTTGGGCCAATCACACTTTCTTAGCCCAACTCACCTCTTAGGGTTGTTGTGAGGAAAATAGGAGGAAGAAGGTGTGCTGGATATGTTAGCTGCCATGATTTTCAAATATAATAAAAACAGGATATATAAATAGACAAACTCCAGGCCAGTTGCTGAGTCTAGTGTCACAACTCCTTGTTTTTAACACACTTCCCTGTTTTGGAACAAGAATTATTTGTGATTTTATCTGCCACTATGATTACAAATAGAGAAAATGGGCATTCTTTAAATACGAGCTCAGAAGTTTTCCTTTGTTGTTTTAATATAGGACTATAGAGTGCCATTTTTCCATCCCTATATTCTGATTTCGACATTGGATAGAAAGCCTTTTAATGTCTGAAACAATCCAAAACCTGTTAAAATCCTTTAAATGATATTGTATTTGTGCTTTTTGCTTTTACTAAATCAATTCCTGTTATTAGTTTTTGAAAACTGTGTACCATTAAGAAAGCAATTACTTAATGCATTCATAAATAATTATTTTTATATTGCTTAATTAATGGGCAGTTGGTTTGAAAAAGAATATCATTGATGAATTCATTAATAAAAAGCTGAAGTTTTTATCATATAATATTGTGTTTGATCTATTGTTTTTTTTTCTGATTAAAATGCAGGAAGAAATGTGTTGTTTACTAATGTAATGCTATTGGAGGTTGCAGGCTATGACATCTTTTCGGGAATATATTCTCATTTGGAGACAATTCCTGGAATTAATGTAATTAGGGATTTTCAGTCATTAGGTTCTTAAAACTTTTCACATTAAAATTAATACAAGTTTTATAATGGTGTTAATGGTTTCCTGGAAATGATGCTGCATGCCTTTTAACACTGTAATGTACTTTTTTTTAATTTAAAGACCTTAGATCTTAGATACATCATGTTCACAAACTGTAACTGAAAATGAACCAGAGGCTAAAACTTCAATGCAACAGCAAAGATGTCTGCTCAGTACAGTACCATTAATCTATTTTCTTTTTCTCTTTCTTGCTTTTCTTCTTTCTCTTCAATAGAAGTGGAACAAAAAGGTAATTAAATAGCTTTCACCTGTTTTATACATATACTCATTCTAAGCAATTTGGAGATAAAATGTTAAACACTTGAATGTTAGTTGAAGCTCTTTCATCATTAACCTACACCATTTTAATCTCTTTTATTAAAGATTTGGTCAGGGAAGGAGTGACTGCTATTTAATACTAACATCATCTTTTTGCAAGAAATGTTTAATAGTACCATTCTTCTTTCCTACAGATTGCTTTAATAATTACAATGTGTTCCTTCTGCTTCCTCACATTTTATGGGAAGCATATGAAATAATCTGCAAGAATACTCACATACTATAGTATTGAAAATTGTTTTTGTATAATATTTTATATTAAACATAAAAAGGTACAATTTCATGCATGCCTACTTATAAGTAACCTTTTGGACTTCAGCGGTATATATTTTTGAGTGTGTACAAGCTATAGCTTTAAAATATAAATTGAATGAAGAAAGATTTGAATAGTTCTTGTCCAAAGATTGAAAAGCTAAATTTTCTGTACGATATATGGTTTGATAACCTAGTACAGTTGAACATACAGCATTTTCATTTTCTCTAGCTTACTATCTATGCTCACTTGACCCAAAGCTCTCACTTTTGGGAGAGTTTGGATCCATACATACAGGGAACATGTATTTCTGCATTTGAGGGTATACTGTACAAACTTAATATCGATTTCTGAAGATCCTAGGATAATGGTGGATACTTATTACACATTTTATTGTTGAAGTTTGCATTATCAAAACCATGAAAAATATAAATAGTACAGTATCACTTTAATAATGAATTTATTTATGCACTTACTTGCTTATTTTACTCATTCATTATTATTTGAAACTTGCAGTTCTCAGGGCAATGAATAATCAGTTGAAATCATATTAAGGAAAACCAAACAATAGAAAAGAAAGCATAGGAATCGTCAGTGCAAAATCACTAGCAACAATAAAGGGAAATAACATTAAATGTATCTATAAACTCGCACTAATGAAGCAGGCTATAAAAAAAAGTTCTGAAACCATTAAAATTGTTTTTAAATGCTGGCAATAGAGAGCAGTAAAATAAAAGCCCACAGTATAGATGTCAGACAAATAAAAACAGGCCATCATCACTTTTTTGATTTCCCTTCTTTGGTGAGAGCAGATTGAGATACCTATACTGTAAATTTTGAAGGCCCAAAAGATTCTTCAGGATACATCCTTTAATGCTGTTTTGTCTAGACTGAATCTTAGTTTATTAGGTCTTTAATCGATTATTTATTCTGCTTCTGCATATCAATTGCCTTATTTGTATTAGGAAAGGAGGACTGGGTGTCACCGGCAGCATATTGATAATAATGCGCATATTTAAAAGCTCAGAAAATAAAGTCCGGAGGAACCCATTTCATAATTTCCATGAAATAAACAATCATCTCCTCAGTGCCACTTTTGAAATTAGCTATCAAAATAGGAGGTGATAACTCGTTCACCTCTATCACTCTATCACATTGTGATAACTTCTTCATCATCACAATTTGTTCATAAAATGGATGGAGTTAAAAATTATTGAGAGAAAATGACTTTAATTCAAAAGTGCCCAGTGAGGGTAACATGCTATAATTGTTTTAAATTTTCAAACTGCACTATTAATAAATTAAATTTGAATGAGGCCTGGCTCTTAAATAGTAGCATGCTGAAGAGGCTGGGGCAGCCCGTTTTCCTTACGGCAGTTCCAGCATCATCCAGTTAACTGAGAAATCGCAAATGGACTGGTAACTGTACAATAGCTTTTTCATCATGGTAGTGGTGACCCTGGGCAAGGCTCCTCTGAGGAGCATTACACACATGCACACAAACACACAAGGCCTCTCCAGCTTCTTACTCTTCACTCCTGCAATTTTTTTCAACCTTCAAGAATTAACCAAGCCAACGCATAATTGCTAGCTAAGAGATTATTCCTTGATTTTCATCTGAGTATAAATTTGTTTCATTGAATGAAAAAATGCCATTGTGTGGGCACTTGCAGATATCATTTTAAATATGCATTTTTATACCTCCATTTTCAATGCAAAGGTAAAAGGACTTGTTTCCCCTACAATTTGCTCAGTTCAAAGGTCTGGTATTTACTATGCTTGGGAATGCCTATGGTTAAGATTACAGAAAAAGGGATGAAGAAAGTATGTTTAATTACAATAATAGTAATAAACTAGTTCTTGAAAAGAACTAATATAAAAATAAATTATCTTAGTAATCAATTCAAATGCTCCAATTTTAAATGTATTAATCGTTATATCTTTTAGTAACAGTCCAACGTGTTCAATTTTGAGAGGGATTTTGAGAGGGATCCTTTAGGGCCCTTCCACAGCATCAGTGATTCTGTCACCCTCATCCACGCAAAAAGAAATAAATTGCTAGGGAACTTTTCCATTCATGTATTTTTGTGTATCGACTGTGCAGATTTGTCTGATGTTCTGTAAAAGAAAAAAAGGAGGTTGCAGAGTCAGAAATGAAAGTTCTGAAAATCAGAACTCAGTTCCCAAAAGAAAGTGATATTCAAAGCTAATAATGAAGCTATAGGTGAAGGTTCCTACAGTCCCAGTGCAAAGGAATACTACTATAGAAAGAAAGGGAATACATCTTTCTCTGAAATTATATTTTTTTATAAAAAGATTGAAAGAAAGAGAAGGTAACTTTCCAAATAGTAGCATGAAAGCTGAAAGTTCTGTTCCTACTTTGAGCGGCTATTGCATTTCAGCCATTCTTATTTTGAGGGACAAAGGATATTTGCTGAGAACATCAGGTCCAGGGGTCCTTGGAAATTCAGTCTGACTCTCAGGGTTTGATCTACAGCATGGCTGTCCAAACTTTTGACTTGCCTGGGCCACTCTGAGTGAAGAGGAATTGTCTTGGGCCACATAAAAAGTATAACTAATAGTCACTTAATAATGTTATAAAGTTAAAAATCTTGTGGGGCTACATTTTTAGCTGTCCAGGGCCGTATGTGGCCCACGGGCCATAGGTTGGACACACCTGATCTAAGGTCCTATATAGGATTAAAGATATCTTCTGATTCCTTGAACCAATCACAAGGTAGCAGAAGTAAAGCAAATTAGGAAAGCCTGGTTTAAACAACAACAACAACACCTCCCTATTCTCTACACCCAACAAAGTATTACATTATTTACTTAGAATTAAGATCCAGAGCTAAGTAGGCTTAGGGTGAAAATTGCTGTTGGAAGAAACCAAGCATTTGGAGGAAATCGTTTCCAAATAGAAAGAAACCCAAAGCTGCAAAAAGAAGAGCCAGAGCTGTCATTTCCCTTCAGTTTTTTCACCTCAGAAGACACTATAGAGTATGTGAAACAGAGGCCAATGGTCTCTGGCAAACCAAGTACATACCTTTTTCCTCATGGAAGTGTAATTCCAAGGATGTGCAGTCCTGATTGGCTTGAGGGCCAAACACAATAGGCAGGGATAGGGCTGCCATCAGGAACTCCAGAGGGTGAAATAGATGTCTTGTATGTCAATGGGGAGTTGGTCAGTGGGAAAAGCTGAAAAAGCATCAAAGAGGTCAGCCTCTGTTGCCAGTTTTTAAATGGAGCTGACTTAGAATTGGAATATTGACATAGACATACCGAGTAAAGTTTCTATCCTACTTTCTTCACTGCCTTATTTTTCAGTCATGGCTGTTGCTGAGGTCAGATCTCTTACAAAAGTCTTGGCATCTCAGTTTCAATATTAACATATATTTGTTTTTGAAATGCCAGTCTTGATGCCAAGCTGAGCTTTAGTGAGAGATCGGTCTCGATAAGTAAGGCTCTGCTAAGTATAGCAGAGCTTTACTTATTGAGACCAGTCTCTCACTAAAGATTAAGTAGGAACACTTCTTCTGCTCATGCTTTGCTTTGGTCCTTCCAGTCCAAGAGGATACCACATTCATTCTTGGAATGTCATGTACAAATAATAATTTATTTATTTTATTTATTAGATTTCTATACCTCCCCTCTCCCTAATTGAGAGCCCTCCAGGCTCAGGTGCCAGTAGGAAATTTTTGAAGATGGATTAATGCTGTAAGAAAATCCCCCTTCTGCTTCAATTGCAAATACCACCCAGTATAAGGATTGTTCTAAGAACCAAAACAGGAAAGAGAAAGATTTGCAGGCCACACCTGCTATTTTCCATTAATTGGTACACACATCTCAGCTGATGCTCTTTGCATTTTTATAAACCAACATATTAACTGCAAACACAAATTTCGTGCCATACCTTGTTTGGCTTAGCTTTAGACAGGATAAGAGAATTCTATGCATTACACAGTTTTGTCTATTTCTATTTTTGCTGGGATAATGGGTAAAGAACTTAATGTAATAACTGTATACAAAAAATAAACCAAAAATACAATAACATTATAATACAATGGATTACATTTTGAAAAATTAAGTACAGGTAGTTCTCAACTTATGACCACAACTAGGACCAAAATCTCCATTGCTAAGCAAGGCAGTTAAGTGAACCACACCCAATTTTATGACCTTTTTGCTATAGTTCTTAAGCAATTTGCTGCAATTGTGGTTGCTAAGCAAACTTAGTTTTCCCCATTGATTTTGCTTGTTGGAAGCTGGTTGGGAAAGTCACAAATGATGATCACGTGACCCTGGGCCACTGCAACCATCTTTGCCAAGTGCGCAAATGTTGATCATGTGACTATCAGAATGCTATGATACTTGCAAGTGCAAGGGATGGTCACAAATTACTTTTTTCAAGGCCATTATAACTTTGAATGATTGCTAAACAAATGACTATAAGTCAAGGACTACCTGTACAATAGTTAATGTTTCTTAAAAAGAAATGGAATTATATCTAAAACCCATATTTTGGTGTTGGAGGGAAATACTATTAGTTATGGAATATAACTGGAACATCTCGGCAGGTCAGTTTTTGGCAGTTATGAATTACTTAAGTAAGGTTTTTATTTTTATGTATTTCAGAGGGCATTTTAATGCTTTAACTTAGCCTTCCTGTATTGCATTTTGCTTTTTGCTTTTTATTGCTATTATTTTTTTCCTTCCTCGGGATACATTCTTTTAATTGTTTATTATTTGCTAAGGATTTATTCTAAATGTATTTATGTGGCAATTTTCCAGCCCTTTTTAATATTTAAACTGCACAGCATAAGAATGATTTCTCTGAAATAGAGTTTAAATGTCTTTTTAGTTGCTTTTTTTGGTTTTATAGCAGTATATGTTGTATATGTTTTGTCAAAGTTAAAATTTATAATCCCTATAAATTTCCCCTTATAACCTTTTTAGTGCAGAGCACCATTCATGTATTTTCAGAGTTAGGAGAAGATTGATATTTTTACTTCTTCTCCTGGAACTTGAGTTATAAATGTCTAAGTGGCAAGAAAAGTCTTCTATCACATTCAATAATCAATTTCACTTTTAACCTCTTCCTTCCCTTCAGTTTTTCTTTGCCCTGGACTACTAAAAGGAGTATACCAGAGTGAACATTTATTTGAATCTGATCACCAGTCAGGAGCCTGGTGTAAGGATCCATTGCAGGCTTCTGACAAGATTTACTACATGCCATGGACACCATACAGAACTGACACTCTGACAGAATATTCTTCCAAAGATGATTTCATTGCTGGAAGACCAACTACAACTTACAAGCTCCCACACAGAGTGGATGGGACAGGGTTTGTGGTGTACGATGGGGCTTTATTCTTCAACAAAGAAAGAACAAGGAACATTGTCAAATTTGATTTACGGACAAGAATAAAAAGTGGGGAAGCTATCATTGCTAATGCCAACTATCACGATACATCTCCTTATAGATGGGGAGGCAAATCTGATATAGACCTGGCTGTTGATGAGAACGGTCTTTGGGTGATCTATGCAACAGAACAAAACAATGGTAAAATAGTCATTAGTCAGCTAAACCCTTATACCTTGAGGATTGAAGGGACATGGGATACATCCTATGACAAAAGGTCAGCTTCCAATGCATTCATGATCTGTGGCATTTTATATGTAGTGAAATCTGTGTATGAAGACGATGATAATGAAGCTACAGGAAATAAAATTGACTATATATACAACACTGAACAAAGCAAGGAAAGTGTAGTGGATGTTCCATTTCCAAATTCATATCAATATATTGCTGCAGTGGATTATAATCCAAGGGATAACCTTCTTTATGTATGGAACAACTACCATGTGGTTAAATATTCATTGGATTTTGGACCAATGGACAGCAGAACAGGTAAGGTTCTTTGATAAATTTTATTTTCTGTCATCTCTTGATTTGCAACCAATTTAGTCTGTGACTGAGGCCAAACTTTTTCCTTCCATTAAAAGCAGCAGGGTGGGAATTGACTGGGAAATAGATCAAAAACATTTATTTGTTAATGTTTTTCTGTCACCTTAAACTGTCTTCCACTCCTTGACTACTACTTCAGTGTAGATGAGAAAGACAATGATGGAATTCATGGATCCCTTTGTGTAACCCCTTAGGAGGTTTATCGTTTATTCAGTTAACATGCTGTCAGTACAAGTCATTGTTATTCATTTGCATTGTCATTTATAGAAACATAGAAAACTGACAGCAGAAAAAGACCTAGTGGTCCATTGAGTCTGCACTTTGAAGTTTTTTATTACTATGATTTTCTTTTTATTTTTGTTAGCTGATGAGTATGTATTTATCCCAAGCATATTTAAACTCAGTTACTGATGACTGACCAACTATCCCTACTGAAAGTTTGTTCCAAGCTTCCACTACTCTTTCTGTAAAGTAATACTTTCTAACATTACTTCTGAACTTCCCTACTGAAAGTTTAAGGTTATGCCTCCATTTTCTTGATTTTTACTTAATATTGTACAGCCTTCTAGAACCTTACTCATATCCTTAATATAGTTGAAGGTTTCAGTCATGTATCCCATTTCTCTTCTGTCTTCTAGGCTGTATATATATGGTATATGATATATATAGATATAGATATGTTTTCTCCCTCAGATTTTGCACCATTTTTGTGGCCCATCTCTGGACTAACTCGATATTATCAATATCATTTTTATAAATGAAGTCTCTAGAACTGGACACAGTATTCCAAATGGGATTATCTAAAACTATGAAGCTATGTAGATTATGATCTATATTACAATTTGATGTTATATGTAAATTCATAAATTGTGCATTATTCAGTGAACCTTGTTTAAACAAAATGTATAGT
This sequence comes from Cerberus rynchops, assembly GCA_032468195.1. NCBI lineage: Eukaryota > Metazoa > Chordata > Lepidosauria > Squamata > Homalopsidae > Cerberus > Cerberus rynchops. Next base: position 66,197 of record JANHFJ010008181.1, read on the forward strand.
TTAGCGTCATGCTTGAAGCACAGTATAGTTACCGTTAGAAAATATGTTAAACCTCAGGCAGCAAGTCAATGAGAATTCAGTTTTAGGTTAACTCTGCATAGTTGTAGTATATTAGAAAAACCTGTTTTAGAATGTGAGGAAGCATGTAGATAGCATCTTTTGAATAATTAAAGCAGCCATGTCTTTCTAAGCTTTATGCTGCTTCAGAAGCATCTCTACAAAGACAGAGGCAAAGGCAACCAAACTGAGCTTCCAAAGCACTCTGAATATGCACTTCCTTTATCAATTCAAAACAAGGCACTTTGCACATTATGCTTTGCATTCTCAAACACAATTTTGCAAAGGTTGAGAATCTGGAGCGCCACTAGTTCACTTTGTAATAATCATAGCATTTAGGCTGGTTAATGTCTTACATGTGTATATGTGAGGCCATTCTTGTAGTGCCTCCTCTGTCAGGATGCTAGGCCTAGAAAGCTAGATTCCTCTTGGAAGTCTGGAAGGTGAGATCCCCTACCTTTTGCTCCACCAGTCTATCATGCCTGATCAAGTTATCTCTGCCAGCAGTTTTGTTTAGCCTAAAGAAAAGGTGGAATCATGATGAGACAGCAGAAATCATTGGCTAAGGTGCTGAACAATAATTCCCTAACAACACTTTTGAGACATGATTCCACAGGAAAAAACAGAATTCTTGTAAAATACTGCCACCAATGCCCAATCCTGCCCAGATGGTTAAGAAGGACACCATGTTCAGTAGTAGGAAATAAAGCTAAGATGTGATGGAGCAGCAGCTTCTCTGCTGAACTCCTTATGATGTTCAGTGGTAAGGAAAACTTATTTTCACAGACAAAAAGTATCCCAATTAACAAAAAAAACCCTGCTAAAGTGAAAAAAATCTGCCATTTGAGGACCATATATTCAAAGTAAAATATAAAATATAGGCTCCAGAGAGCCCATCCTCAAGATTTTGTTCAATGTGGAATTCCTTGGTGAAGTCACAGTGTTAATTCAAGCATGCAGAACCTGGATGAACTTGGGAGACGTAAAAAGCAAATTTTAAAAAGAAAACAAATCATTGAGAAAAAATGGCCTGGCATAAAGATAGGGGAAACTAATAAACAGCTTTATTAGTTGGGATGCTTCAGAAGAGAAATTCATCACCCCATATAGAGAAGATGTATCTGACTCATGGTTAAGCCATCCAAGAACAAGGTAGAAGGCAATTTGTAGCTTTTTTGTTAAAAGCAATGCTTCTAAATGTATATATTCCAGTTCATAAAAGAAAACTTTTATTTACTTATTAAATTTATATCCTGTCTTTATTTTGTGCAGTTCAAAATAATAATGCTCCTTCCTCCTCTTATTCCTTTTTCCCATACAACAACAACCTTGTGAGATGGGTTGGGCTAGGACAACATGATTAGCCCAAGTAACTCAGTTTAGAATACCTGAGAGACCAGAAGAC
>JANHFJ010008181.1:93762-104262 GCA_032468195.1 Cerberus rynchops
TAACCTCACACCCAACCTTCCATAAGGGAAGGCAAGAGGATCTCTCACACTCTCATGAAAGATGGCCTCCAGGTTTATGTGTCTCCCACCATCATTGACTTCCACACCACATGATCTGACTCAGGCAATCAAGCCATGGTCTGCTCCGTGACCCGCTGCAGCCAATTGCTGAGGCTACCTCTGCGTTCCACCAAGCTCTCCTTGACCAACCTGAATGAGTGCTTGCTCAGACAGACAAACACACACACATATCTAGGGGTGCTAGGGGTGTCTTCTCCCCATAGTATTTGTTTCCAGAGAGTAAATCATCTATGTACCAAGTTTGGTGGAAATTGTTTGAGGCGTTCCAGAGTTATACTGGAACATACACACATGTATCCATTTATATATATATATATAGATTACATTTATAAAAAATAATAAAGGTGGGGTTTAAACAGATAGATAGACAGACAGACAGACAGACAGACAGATATCATCTGCCCTATCCAGCCATTATTTCTTAGTAATCAAACAAGAAAACTTCAATAAAAAATATGGATGCACAGACCATCAAAAATATATTGGAGCACTTGAAAAGAAGTAACCATCTTGTAATTTGCTGGAAGGAAATCTACTATCAAATTGCTTTTATAAAATAGAAAAACCTAGTAACAGACATCAAATACATAAAAATGGTTTGGGTAATAATAATGAAGGCTCTTTCAACATGACTTCAACTCAATTGACACATCCATGTAGTTTGTTTCTATAATCATAGAATTATAGAATCAAATGATTGGAAGGGACATAGGAGATCTTCTAGTCCAATCCCTTGCTCAAGGCAGGAATTCTCATACTAGCATACCATCTGAAGTCCAATCTTTTCTTGAAAACCTCCAGTGATGGGACACCCAGGACTTTAACAGGCAGACTGTTCCACTGCTTAGTAGTGGTCACAGTGAGATTTCTCCTTATTTCAAATTTGGATGTTTATCTGATAAACTTCTACCTATTGGTTCTTGGCTTACCCTTGGGAGCTATGGAGAATACATCCACATCCTCTTCCTATGAAAACCCATCAATTATTTTAAAAATTGCTATCATGTCTTCCCACATCCTTCTTTTCTTTAAGCTACTCTTTAAGATTTTGTAAGATTTTGCTTTCAAGTTCTCTACCATCATTCTTGTTTTTCTCTACACTCTTTCTCTTTGCAGAAAGTGGTTTGCCATTACTTCTTTCAGGATATTTTAGATTTCCCTGTCAGCCCATGGCCCTAGATTTCCTGATAGTCCTCCCATTCAATTGCCCAGAAGGCTTGTAGCTGATACTTTCTAGTAAAAGGATATATTAAATACCTGTTTGAAATAATATGTCCTTGATTATTTAGAAGAGCAACACTTAAAGAAAAGTGATAGTGTGCTACTTGCTTGTGCCATTGAATTTGTTGTGGAAGCACAGAAACAATATGTAAGCGGGATAGTAGATGCAGCAGTCTATGATTTATATGTCTGTTTTCATACAGTTTGATTTCAGAGGAGCCTGCTTTTTCCTTCCACTTAACACACTTAGAATGTGGGTATTAAAGATGTACCTGCTGGGAACATTAATGAAATTAATCCTAGAAACCTAAGCAACTAATTCAATTACCAAGAGTGACTTGTTAAACCATGATGACATTCTAAGAAAATATGCAGAATACACTTCTCTCTGAGTACCCATCTGCTAAAGCATATCTTTATCTAATAGAGCTCTTCCTGTTTTACTCATCCTAGTTTAGTACAAAATTGCCAGGTATAAATATGTAAATAAAATAACATGTTAGAAAGATATCAAACATTTCCTACCTTAAGAAAATGCACTTCCAGAGCAATCTGTCCCCTAAAGCAAGCCAATTTACAGGGTATTTAAACCTCAAGAGATCTTTAGTTGCAATGCTAAGACCTTAATGAGACTGAACATTAATGAGTAGCGTCATTGAGTCATCTTTGACCTACTTAAGAATCTTCAACATATGTACTTTGTTGCAGATACAGCTGCCTTTTTTTCCTTGAAAATTATCAGTCACTTCTGACATAGAGCGTGCAAATAGAGGCAGCTTCATTGTTTTGTTTACTTGTGTTAGCAAAGTTTTCACTGCCTAGAACTGCTGAAGTTCTACAGTGAGTCATAACAATGTTAGGATTCCTTTTAGGATTCATATTATCTTAACATATTACAATCACATAAAGATGAGGGTGAAAGAATGCAAAAGTTGCCTTGAAACTCAACATTAAAAAACTAAGATCATGGCATCGGGTCACATCACTTCCTGGCAAATAGAAGGGGGGAAATGGAAGCAGTGACAGATTTTATTTTATTTATTTATTTATTGGATTTATAGACTGCCCCTCTCCCAGAGGGACTCGGGGCGGTGTACAGCCGTCAATAAAATTTTTGAATTTTTAAAAGTTATCTGAATTTTTAAAAGTTATCCTTGCCGTAAACTAATGTGGATTGAGAGGATCCTTTTGCCTTTCAATTGCAAACAAGGGACTACATTTTTTAAAAAAAGCTTCACTTTCACCTAAATTTAAATTAAATAAAAATTCATTTCACAAAATGTCTTTCATAAGATCATTCAACATATGAGGGTGGAGGTTCATTCTCCGAGCTTGTGGGTTGGTTTCCAAAAGTTAGGCAACATCTTTAGTGGAATTTATGGGATGTTAGTGTCAGTATTCTTCTGCTTATAAGACTTCATGTGATCAGTAGGTCTTGTGATGTGAGGGTCACATCAGGTGAGGGTCACATCAGGCCAGGGTCTTGTGATAGGTCAGATGTGGGTCACCAGTGAGAGTTTTGTGATGGGTCTTGTGATGGGTAGGTTGTCAGGTGATGGTCATTGCTGGTTGGTGGGGCTTGCATGGGTTGTTGAGGGTCAGTGTTGTATGGTGGTTGGCTGTGTGGTTGATTTGAATTCTGAAGGGTTCATAGGCTAGTTGTAGGTCAGTGTATCTGTTGATGGAGTTGCTTGTGATGTGCCAGACTTCAGTGAATGCACAAACAGGTGGTAGCATGACCAAAGATTCTTGTATTGCTTGAAGCAAACTGGTGCTGTCACCCATCATATACTTAGTAATTTCTCCTTTTGGTCACATTAAGCCCTAAAATTCTGTGACTGGTTTTTCAAGCTCTGGGAGCTGCCTCCAAGAATTCAAAGCCTGTATAGAATTCTGAACTTCAAGATAGCATTTTGTGCCAGGAAGTTTATTTTACGTTGTCTCAATGTTAGCATGAGTTTTCAGCCCAGATAGTTGAATCAGAAATCTAGATATATAGGAACTCAAACAATATTTGGTTTCTCTAATCACATGTTATTAAATCAATGCTTGGACTAGGAGGAAAATAATTCTATTATTCAAAAAGTTATCTTATTGATTATTAATTCAAGCATGACATTGTCATTATAATTTCAGGCGTGTCGACATTCCTTTGCCTTGCTCCTGGCGGAAACTGGGATCCTCAAGGGCCAGACCTCAGCAATTGTTCCTCACTTTGGGTCAACCACATCACTCAAAAGGTAACTGTTCAATTAGACTTGATATATTTGTGCTAACACTGTATGTTATAGTCATTCTGCATTCATTTAAAAACAAGTTTTTGTAATCAAAACTTTGAATAAATCAAAGCAAACCATTGAATGCAGCAAAAAGAAGAGCCCTGGAGAACTATGTCAGACAAAGGTACAAAAAAGGCTGAAGATCAGTTCCAGCATGATTTAAGTTAGAGCTTGGCTCAAGGGTTCCATGAGAATAATCAGAAATGTGAATCTTTGTAACTCAAAACTTTTAAGATATCCTAAAATCTTTTAGAAGTTATGTTTTATTATGTGAAAAAAAATAATCAAAATCTAACACAGAAAAATACTTTCAGATTTTACTAGTGTGGGTCTTAGCTGGGGAATGTATTTATTATAACCACTAGTTACAATACACATATACATCATTTGAGGAGCACATGAAATAGCATCGAAAATAAGTACTTTGTGCAGTTCCTATGGTTTATTGCCCTTTGATATCATACTTTATTACTCTTACTTTAGTTTTCTTCACAGTAAAAAAAAAGATTGTGTCTGGTATCTTATTCTCTCAGCATAATACTTCATGCATTTATGACATGAAATATGACTAAATAAGGACATGTTTACAGTTTCAGTTCTAGCTTTGTTTGGTTCTTTTCCCATACTCTGTCCTGTAAAAATGGAGGAATGGAATTGTCCACATTAGTTTCCGTTTCAAAGAATTGCGTTATATTAAGTAATCTAATCTTCTTTTCGGGAAATGGATTGAAATGTCATTTAATTACTCAAGTTTTAAAATGTTGTTATGATTGCTAGTTTCACATTGTAAAATAGGTCAAAACTTTCTCAAATCTTTTTCAAGTTTTACAAAACTGCTTAAAACTATTTATAACAAATATAAGAGAGGTAAAAGGGACCTTGGAGGTCTTCCAGTCCAACCACCAGCTCAAGCAGGAGACCCTATGCTATTATTTCTGAAATAAACCAAGCAGAAGTTCTTCTAATATTTACTCTTTTCTTTAAAGACTTAACATTTTTATAGTGTTTCATATAAAGTAGCCTCTAGTACAGTGTTTCCCAACCTCAACAAATTTAAGAGGCGTGGACTTCAACTCCCAGAACTCCCAACGCTGGCTGGGGAATTCTGGGGGTTGAAGTCCATGCCTCTTAAACTTGTTGAGGTTGGGAAACACTGCTCTAGTAGCTCATTTTAAAATAGTCTACATTTTATTTATTCTGTAATTGATGTGTTACTGTGTTTGAAAAGTGAAAGAATCATTTTATTAATTTGGTGTCTCTGGGGATTATGTCTCCAAACATCGGTCATGCTAGATATTTAGTGTCTTTATATTTTTATATGATTTCATTATTTATAATATCTATCAAAATTGTTCTTTTATTCGATGGATAAATGACACTATTCCTTAGTTGCTTTTTCTCTAAGATCCTCAATTTGCCCAGTTTTTGGAGGGCCGTATGAAGAAGTTTTCTTGTGCTTTATTAGGCTCATGCAGTGCTCATCATATATGTCATACCCAGAGATTGTTGGCAAGGGAAACAAAATGACGGGTGCAATCAGATAACTGAATTTCTGCCCCTTTTTATGTCTATCTGAACACAACTTAAAAGGAGCTGAGCTTCAATCACCTGGTCATGCCTGCTTTTGATCACTCTTGTAGGTGCTTCCATATACACACACATTGCTTCTTTTTCAGTTAAGCAGTGATCATTGCAATCCTGAACTTTTGTGATTTGGCTTTAATTTCTTAAAGCAATTAGTTAAAAAAAAAACCCAGCGAAATAAAGCCACTGTCCACAGTTCAATGGTTTTCGTAAAAATTATACCTTAAAGCAGGGATTTGTAGAATTTGTGACTTTCAGATGCTTTCAGAATCCCTGTATGATCAATAGAGAGGGAAATTGGAAGCTATAGTTCAACATCATCTGACGACCACAGATTCATCATTCTTGGCTGAGACTGCAATCCTATTTAGACCTACTTAGAAAGAAGTCCCCTTGAACTGTGGTGCATATCATATAAATAACTATAGGGTTGCATTCTTATTAGTATTTTGCAACTTCATATTATTATAAAACAAATAGTTGATATGTGTTTTACCTACCCTTTTTTAATCTGTTTTTTTCCCCAAAACCAGGATATTTTTTTAAAAATCCAGTCTTTCATATAGTTCCCTGTTCAAAACAGAAACCAGCTATTTCTTCCTTTGTTCTTCTTTTAAACAAAGCGGAGCTGCAACAGGACTTTGCTCATTGGTTATCACAGAGCTGATAATTAATCTGTTTCATTTGTCCTAGCTGTTTTCCAGGCAGAACATAAATTTTGTAAATATTATACACCTCAAGTCAGTCCACTCTTACTAATAATTTGTATCAGGATGGTATATACAGTACGATACAGGATGGGATATACAGTACGGTACTGTCAACTTTTCAGAGAGACATACAGTATATACAGATGTTACTTTATGTCATGCTCCTTGTATAGGAGATTTACATTACTTCCTTCCCCTAAAGATCTACAAAGATCAGGCTAGGTAGGTCTGAAGATTCCCAGTAAGGATAAATGTAGTCACATACTGCCACCAGATGGAGATATTGGTTTTCCTGTTACTTCCTTCTTTCTCTTTTAGTTTCTATGGATTAGTCCAACTTTTTCAGGTGCATGAAAAAAATATAATTGTTGATTTAATAATTGTTAATTATTAACATTTGTATTATTTATTATGTTGGCTCAAAAAAAGCAACATAAATCTCTTTCCTGTGATTAAAACAAATTGTACCAGCTAAAGAGATCAAGATGTTCTCCTTGTGAAAAATGACATAGGTATACAAAGAACCTACTGAAATGGGTGAATGCCACAAATATGTGGGGCAGAAAGCACCTGTCTGTATTCCCAATATGACATCTGAGCATTGTTTTGAGAGAGAAATTGTATGCTCTGATACATTTTCTGAAACGTGGGAAGGTATTGTGGAAAGCAATTTGATGTTTAAGGACTGACAATCTGATGTCCGCTGTGATTTCAGAATCTATCTAAATATGGAAACTTCAGAATATGCTTATTTTAACAGATTATGGTAACCCTTGCAGCTGTAGCAGGAAAATGTATTGCCCCTGCCATTTTAGGGAACTCCTGTAGATTTTATTAATATTTAAAGCATTTATGTTTGACGTGAATTCTATTCAAAGAACAGTTCACACAGAATTCTAATATTCCAAAGAATTAGTTTAGTCATTTGTTTTAAGAATTATAGTGGCCTAGCAAATGCTTCAAGCTCTTTCAAAACCTTGAAAGTGCTATATTGTTATTGCCAATATCAGCTGGGCTGTTTTTAATGTTCTCTCATCATGAAACATATATTTCTCTTAGGCTAGTCCATAAAATACCTTGTCATGTTTTCACTTTTTTTTCAACCATAGTTGAAATCAGGAGAGACAGCTGCCAATGTTGCTAGAGAACTTGCTGAACAAACAAAAAGCCACTTGCATGCAGGTGATATCACTTATTCAGTTCGTGCCATGGACCAGTTGGTGGGATTATTGGATGTGCAGCTTCGAAACCTGACACCTGGTGGAAAAGACAGTGCTGCACGAAGTTTAAACAAGGTAAGAATCAGCATCTTCTAAACTCATGATTGTATCTTGGGCATTTAGCCATGAGAAATCCTCTGTACTTATTACTGGGGATGGTGCATTCTGACCCTTTTGAATAGAGCTCTTTGCTTTTTGTGAAATCAGTTGCTCTCTATTTATATGGCTATGGTTTCAGAAAATATCAAGATAGGGAAATTGTGTAAAATAGTTTTCTAAACTTTAGTTTCTATGGATTGTGGGAATGGATAGAAAGATACACATAAGTAGTAAAATGTATTAATCCCAAAAAAATTTCAATTCCCCTTTCCCGAGTTCAAAATAAAATAGTTTTAGTTTCTCTTCACCCAGTTTTTAATTAGAATGCGCAGGATAGATTATCAGTAGGATAGTAATTCTACAGTTTCCACCCATTCTGCAATTAACTATTTATCTGGTGGTATGCCTCTTCTTCAGTAGGCCATATAACATTTTACTAGATTCTAAAAATATTCATTAGTTTTTCCTAGCCTAGCTGTTTCTACATGTGACATTACAGTATAAATGAGCACTGGAAATGTAAACTGGTCGAGTAACAAAAAAAACCCAAAAACCTGCAAGCAAACAACCAAACTCAGAGACCACCAAAAAATCATTCAACCCTGAGCTTCATATATTCTATTGGTAGATAATCCTATGAATTTCTTAGGTAGCTTTTCCTTTTGTGAATGACAGAAATAGAAACATAATATCAGGATAACCTATGCTGTAAAAATAGTTTAATATCTACATCATATTGAGGAAATTCCAGTTTTTACAGCACTGAAGTTTTCTTTCCTTATTTCTTTATTTAGTCAGTTTTGCTTCTACAAATTCCCCACTCTCACCCCATTCCTCATTTTCCTTTTCCCCAGAGCACTTTCTAATAACTATCATGTGAGAAAAGGAAGAGGTTTGCAAACAAAAAAGTTGTTGTCTGAGTTGTCTTAGCTCTCTGTAATGAGGTTCTGAATATACGGTAGATGACATTTTTCTGGTTGAAACTAACAGAATTTGAGACCCAAAGGATTTGGGAGATTGGAGAGCACTACATTGCAGTGGGAATGTAAGCACCATGGAAGAGCTCTGGAAACTTATTAATGCTTACCTTTAGCCTTTCTTTCCAGTTGTCATTCTTCTCCTGCCCTTTACATGTATGGGGAAAGGGGTGGGGGGACTAGTCCAAGGACCTGAAGAGCAAAATGATGTGCTTCTTGCTTGCTTTCTGGATTTGTAATAACCTTCCTCCCCTTTTCCAAACTTGTCTTCATTGTCAATTTTGAAGACCATTTCCCCCCCCAACACTTTCCTCCTTTTCATGCTGTTGTGTGTATAGCTGAATCTATACTTATGCTAGTGTGAGACTGATTGTAAAAAAGGTGTAGTATGCCCCAGATATCCATTTAATAACTCCAAAAATAAGTATTTCTTTATTAGATTCATGTTGAACTCGAAAAATAAAATCACTGCTTCATATGCAAAACTGAGATAGACATAACAGACTAGCATATTATGGAAAATACTAGGTTAGAATTTCATTATTGGGGGAAATTTTGTTCATTTACATGGAAAAACATTCAATCATTTCTCTACTATCTACAGAAATCAAGTACAGCTTGAAGTAGCACTGCCCAGAGATTTTTCAGTCCAACATAATCAAAATGTTGTACAGTATCTAAAATAACATATTGCAATTAATTGTTGAAAACATTGTGGATTTTATTCTACAATTTTTCAGATCAGGGATTAAAAATGGCAAACAATATAAGAGTAGTTCAACAGTGAATTGATTTAATGCACTAATTTGATCTAATTACCCCAATGCAGGATTTTCTTTCCATTGTTTGAGCTCAAGCAGAGTTGAAGCAACCATTCAGCTAGGATATTTTAATTTGGATTCCCTCACTGAACAAGTGGATTGTCCCAACTACCTATCTAGTTCCTTCCAACTCTATGCTTCTATGTTTCCTTAGGTACTCAGGTCCAAGGTTTATCTGTAGACTAACATCACCCTCTTGTGCTGATTCTAGAAGACTTGATATTCTGACTTCTGCCCATTATTAATAAAATGTTAACAATATTTGACAACAGGGCAGAGTTTTCACTGTGATGTCATGATATGTACATTTAGTCATTTTGCATGATCATAGTTAGGAACCATTCTGAAGATTAGCTTCTTTCAACCTGATTTACAAAAACTCCCAAGTGGCAAATAATTAAATAAAATAGACAAAAACATTCCAGACTACAGACCCCATTTGAACAGCCTGAATACAATTAAAACAAAATAATTAATTCAAAAATAATTAACCTGTCAGGTCACTTAGAGCTTTTGCTGTAATCCTCTTTTGTTTCTCCTCCTGGTGCCCGAGGTCTAATACATATAAAATTACTTATTACATGCGAGGAGGAAAGGTTGCTAGGAAGCCTTTTGCCTGACAATTTTACTGGCTATTGTATAATATATGGTTGCAGTAGCATAATTTCCCAGTTAGCATTGTTCATTCTCTTATTTAATTCTGTTATTTAATTAGGTCCTTCTTGAAATCAGTGGTTCAAGTGCTAGTGTGCCCACTAGTTTTTATAACTATTCTAATTGTGTGAAATAATTCATTGCATTTGGTTATTAAGAGATAATATTCCTCTTGTTGAAATCCCTGAGCAAAAGCCAAACTTGAAGGAAATCAAAATATTTTTATTCGGTTACCCTTGAAGTTGCTAAGCAACCAAAATGTCAATTAGTTTCCTTGGGAGTAAATACTGACATGCTGGACCTTCAGATTTACTGGCTTCACAGCGTTCAGGCATCCCATTGGGACCAGATTGTTCTTTTTTTTAAAAAAAGAGGTGCTACTATCCTTAGTATTATTTTACATTTTACAATATACCTGAATTATATTTAACAGCAGTAAAATTGTATTTGTCTGTATGCATTTATCTGGAATACATGTGGCTGTAGCTTATTAAAAGATACATCTATTAATAGTAGTCTGAAAAGATGCTACCAGAGCCTTTCTGATTCCTTTGGAAATTTCTCTCCATACATATTCATGGCCAAAGGAGGCAAAAATTTAAAAAGTTAGGAAATTTTTTTGCTAATTTCTTTCACACAAGGAAGAAATGGAGGAATGATGCAGCTCATGAATAAGTGGCAGTTATGCTTCCAGTTAAGTTCTGATTTCAGCCATGGGATCCATATTAGAATCATTTTAATCTAGAGCAGGGATCCCCAAACCTGGTAGCTTTAAGACTTTTTGACTTCAACTCCCATGGCTGCCTGAGGAATCCTGGAAATTGAAATCTACAAGTCTTTAAGTTGCCACATTT
>JANHFJ010008181.1:138526-150716 GCA_032468195.1 Cerberus rynchops
TTTACCTGCTGTACACCGCCCCGAGTCCTTCGGGAGATGGGGCGGTATAAAAATCTAATAAATCAAATCAAATCAAAATATGCCCAAGATTAAGAGAGTATGGAACCTACAAATATCAAAACATGAAACTAAGTAAAATTTTTGCCAAGGGAGCAGTGCAGTTCAATCTCTATACTAGTTTTACTTTTTTAATCAACAGAGCTTTGAGACAATTTCCAAAAGATGGTGAATAATTGATAGCAAATTTTATCACTCATCATTAGTCATTTATTAGAACATCTTGACATCTGTGATTTACATTCCACAAAGCCCATCAATGTGTTCAATGGAGTAGAAATTGTATTCTCTGTGTTGAAAGCAATAAAATGACATTGAGTGCTGAATAAGTGTCATATCCATATACTGAGAACTGTTGTCTCCGGAACTAGCATTGGACTGCTCTTCAGGAGGTGGTCAGACCTCATTTTGCCTACTCTTTAGAATGAGGACAATAATACTGAATCTTAGTCTCCATCTTGCCTTTGGCAGCATGAATTTATTAATGAATGATTTTATCTGCATGTATTGGCAGGATATCTTTAAAATATGGTGGATCTCTAGATACAGTTCAAATCTGTCAGGGTATGCTCTTTGCATTGACACCAAAATCTGAATTTCTTAAATATTTTTAATGACAAGCAGTCCTTTCCTATTGCATAACATCTTTTTTTTTTTTTTTTTTAAAAACCTCTTCTTTGGCCAGGCATTTTATATGTTATTTGTTGGTAGACTGTTCATTGTTTGACAAAGTACACAGAAAAGCCTCAAAAGGCCTTTCTTTATAAAGGAGCATAAGACTGGTTATACTTTTGGCTGATATCTTGGATCATAGACATTTCTAGGTCTCTTGCTTAAAGTTGAGAATTGCAACTTTTCTGACTCATCCAGATTTACATTTGATCCCTCTCTGGTGTCCTTGTGAAGTATTTATTTTGTACCTCACCAATTTTCTCTGTGAAATGCGTTTGTGGGTTCTATTGAGAAGCAATCACATGAACCCTATCTGTACTCTGAGGTGTTTAGTCTACACCTGTGGTAGTAAATCATGCAAGACAAGGCTGATATAAGAAGTTTGTGAGCTAGAAAACTGTGGTGTGGCTCTGGTTTTAACATGTGTGAACTCTATATAAGAAATTTGAGAAGTTAATTAAATCACAATTTATGTAACTTTTTCAAATCAAAAATAGAAAGAATAAGCACATTTTGGTATTATATTAGCAGAGATGGAATATATTGAAACATTATTGAACTGGAGAAGAGGAAATTTTAGGGCCTAGACAAGGGGGATATTGTGGACAGGTTGTTTCCCCCTGCCCCCAATTCTGCTAAAATGCTTTATAAACTCTTGGTCTCTTACCATCAAGAGTCTGCCCAATGGAGCATCCCACTTCAGTCAGGTAGAGCCCTTGTTTCATGCAGGCCCTGTTACTTTCATTGCTTGTCTTGCTTGTTTTAGGAACTTGGGAGTTTAGGAACCAGTTCAGTTCTAGAAAGTAGTGAGTGTCTAGAAACTAGTGGTCGTGCACAGCTTCTGCAATGTTTTGATTGCTCTTAGAAACTGTGTTCTCAGACTTTACTTCTTCTTAGCCTCTTTAACACATTCTATCACCCATCACATTCACAAGCTGCACAAGCAATATGAAGCAGTCAAACAGAACATGGATGAAAGATCACAGCATGAAACTTTGGATTAATAATTAGATTAAATAGGCCTTCACAGGTTTAATGTGTACACGTGTTTATGATTTGTGATAAACAAAGTATCCATATAATTTCTTGCAATCATTCCTATTTTAAGGTTTCAAAGGTTCTTAAATCATTATTAGTATATGTTACTACTTTGAAAGGTGAGAGATTATTTATCAATTTAGGCAGAAACCAATATGGATTTTAGGGTATTTTGTAAGAATTATCTTTTAGAAATAATACATATGAACCAAACGGGTTATGTTCCTGAGAAAAAAATGATGGACAGCAGCAGATGTATAATAAATTGTTACAGCACATCAATAGTAAGAAAAAGAAGATGGCAGCAATATTTTTAGATGGAAAAAATGCTTTTCACAAATTGCAGTGCCCTTTTTTATTAGCCATTTTAAGTTAAATGAATGCAAGAGAAATTTTAAGACTTGGATGGAAAATATTTGCAAACAGCAAATATTACCATTGGAATACTCTTCCCAAGTTTTCTAAAAAGCAAAGACACTAAGCAAGGATGTATACTTTCTTCATTATTTATAATTGTTTATAAATTTAAGTAAACAAGATTCAAAAAGACAAACAAAGGAACAATTAGAGAAGACACATGAAACAGTTAATATCTTCAAATTTATAAGGAAAGAAGAAAATAATAAACATTACTCTTCCTGGATATCCTCACCAGTAGAGACAACTGCAATTACAAAATGTATCAAAAACCTACAGTAACGAAGTGCTCCATTAACAAAGTAACAATTCAACTTCCCACAGTATGAGTTGGGTAGGAATATTGTTCAGACCTACAAATGCACTGCAGTAACCCAGAACACCAGAAAAAAGAAAATGCATGCCTATACAACATTTTCCAGCAAAGTGGATACCCACAGAACTTTATCAAGAAATGCCTGACCACTCAAACCACTACAGCACAACCAATACAAGCTATGAAAAGGATAACACTACACATCAACACATCAAAAACATCTCAGAAACAAACCAACAGGCTGTTACAACCACAAGGCATCATCAAGGTACACAACGCAACTGAATCTCTCCAAAATATCCTAAGTAAATCAAAAGACCCAGTACACCAATAAGAAAAAAATGGGAATCACTTATAACATACACTGTAAGGACTGTAATAGCCACTAAGTAGGAGAGGCAGGCAGAAGACTGGCAGAGCACATCCAAGAACACTAACTAACAGTCAGAAGACACAAAGAAAACTGTTTAATCTCACAACAGATGGATAGACTCAACTAGGAAACTGTAAGCATCCTAGACCAAGTTAAATCCCAAAATACTAAGGAATTCCTGGAAACTTGGCATTCAAACAAATCAGCCACCAATAGACACATAGTCACTTGTTTTGTGAGATGGGTGGCCACTTGCTATATAAATTTTTAAAATTAAATGAACTATATTTACACATCATTGAAATGAGACAATAGAAAAGCTAAGAAAGAAAACAGAACACACATTCTCTCCAGCAGACAACACCCAGATTAGCAGGGATTAACATCAAGCAAACAATCAAGCAGAAAAGAAAACTCTAATCAAGGACCTACCAGGTCGAAAACCATACCCCCACTAACACTGGCAAACTACTGTATACAAACAGGACACAAACCCAGTTGAATACTGAAACATCTACAAGCAAACCAGTAGTGAAATTCAGCTGGATCGCACCACATCGCCTGAACTGGTAGTAGAGATTTGAAATTGGCCCTGCTCACCTGCCCCTGCCCTTATCCTGCCTTATATGAGCTTCATTTTTTTTTCTTACTTACCTGAATCAGCTGTTTGGAGCATCTATGGAGCCTTTCTGATGATCCCCGCTGCCTCTGGTGCCTCTAAAAGTTTAAAGAGCCGTGCTACAGTGCATTTGGCGTGCATGCGCGTGCACCGAACCAGTAGCAAAACTGGTCAGATTCCACCCCTGAAGCAAACAATTAGGCCAAACAGCACCAAGGACTCAACAAACAAATATCTGGAAATAAAATTGAGAGAGGAATACAAATTGAATTGCTTTGCAAAGATGATATCGTATTACTCATTATAAACCCATAGAGCAATCTAATACAGCTGATGAAAATCTCTGGATACAAAATCAATGAAAAGAAAACAAAGATGATAATAAGATATTTAGCACCAGAACAAGAAGACTTTGTGTTTTAAAAAGTCTGGCTGATAACAAACAACAACAACAACAAAAACCCAGTGAAATTTGGGGACTTTACTGTATATGCAGGATGCAATAAAGACATACTGTATTTCTGAACAATTGTAAGAATTTATGGAAAGAAAAAAGCTATCTAGAACATGAAAAATCTTAAATTTTTCTTGGCTCATTAGAGTAGCAAAAATGAATATATTGCCTATTATGACCTTTCTATTTCAAATGGTACTATTCCAATTTTAGACAAAAACCTGAAGATCGGCTGTTAATAGAAAAGTGCAATAATAATTAATAAATCTTTTGCAAGATTCAGAAGAAAGAGATAGACTAGCATTTCCTAATTTTAAATTCTACATACTTGTGCAAGCTGTTTATTACTGATAACTGAAATAAATAAAAATCCCCAAATAGTAGAATATTAATTGCAGAAGAAGCTGGCTTGTTAAGGGGGGAAAAGAATTTTAAATGGATATCCATTTAAGATAAAGTTTAATTTAAAAAAAAATATGGAAATTTCTAAAAACAAGAGTAAGTCCAGCACCCTTACCATTACCTTCACCATCTTTTTTTTTTTACTTCAAGGACAACTACAGTACATTTGATCACATGTGCCACTATGGTGCATCTATATGCAGAAAACAGTTTAAAGATAAGCAAGAATTGTTCTATGAAGGTAGGAATTTAACATGGTTTACAAATTACTGGGAGAATAAAAAGTGACCTCAAGAAAGAAGGAAGGACTTTGAGAAAAATGATAGAATTGAAACATTTATTTAAAAAATAAGATCATCAAGTAGGACATGTGTTTAAACTATTATTGAAATATGACATAGAACAAATAAAAATTGATACAGTGAATGCAAAACTTCAAAAAACTGCTCACAAAAGAAAAACAGGGAGCATTCATAATGTACCCTGTTTTCCCCTGAAAACATGACCTAGTCAAAAAGTAAGGCATAGCCGGATTTTTTGGGGGTAAGCCTTCTATACACCCTACCCCAAAAATAAGTCCTAGTGAAGGGTTGGGCATGGCCAGCACAGGAGGCAGCCCTTCCCTTCCCCTGTCACCTCGTGGTTGCTCAGCCCCTTAACCACCATTTCCTGCACCTCAAAACAAATAAGACCCACCCCGAAAATAAGGTCATGCACTTATTTCAGGGCTCAAAAGAAAATAAGACCCAGTTTTATTTTGGGGGAAACATGGTAGGATGGTTGGTAGGGGTGATGGGACTTGTGGAGATGGCTAAATTAACTTCTCTGATTAAAAACTACAACAACAGCATCTACATTTATGGCTAACTGAAAACCCCTTATAGACTTTTTGCATAAAACAGAAAAGTTGCACTTATTTGTGGTTTTGATGATTTGAAGAAAATAGACAAGAGAAGTGTGATCTTTCTTTTATAATCATAGAGCAAGAATGTCAAATTTGAGGGCCGTGGGCAGGGTATGTCACATGCTGACCATGCCCATGCCCAGTTTAGCAAAGGGGGAAAAGTTATGATACATCAAGTGACGAAGCCATGACAATGCAAGTTTGACAAGTCATTGAGTAAGAGGTGAATTTGAAATCATAGTTACTGTATATATGCTGCAAAGAAACCAAAAGCTTCTTTCTATTTTTTATTCGTTCTTCCCACACTTGCTTTTTTTCTCTCATTATTGTTTTTACTGTTTATTAGTTTGTGTTACTTTTTTGTTCTTTGTGAAACTGTCAATAAAAATATATATTTAAAAAAAGAAAAACAGGAAGGGTTATAAAAGATTCAATAAAATTTGCGCAAAGCTATAATTTGAGGGGGAAATGGTGTACAGTGTTTTACAGATGGTAAATATCTCTGCCAATAATAAATTAGATACATCATTTAATGACAAACATTGCAAATTTCATAATAAAGGTTGAAGAAAATGGTGATTCTGTAAAAGAAACCTCAAAAGTGCTGGAAGGAAATCATTATAATATTCAGAAAATCCTAAAAGTAACATTTCAACTAAAACTACAAGTATTTTTATTAGGAATAAATCCAGAAAACATAAAGAAAAGTATCACAATTTGCTAAGATATATGTTGACAGCTGCAAGAACAAAGTTGGCACAACATTGGAAACAGAAACAACCTGCCAACATTATCAGATTGGGAGACCAAAAATATGCAGCAAGGGCAATTTGTAATAAGAGTTTAACTAAATTTATGCAGGAATGGTTCCCTTAAATAACACATAGTACACCTCAGGGCAAATTTAAACATTTGGAATATGGTTTCTAAAAAAAAATTATGAAATCAATTAAAAACAACAGATGAAAATACTTAAACAGAATGCTTTAATGTTCCGTATAATGTTCAATGTAAAGTGTAACTATCTAAATTATGGTTAGTCATTTGGGGAAATAAATGAAAGGAAAGGGAAGAATATGTTACTAAAAAGTTTTCCCACAATACTTTTATTCATGCTTGTTTCTAGTAATTGTTTCTTTTTATTCCATCTTATTTTTTTCTTTCCTTATTTCATTAACAATAAAAATAGTTAAAACCAAAACAAGAACTAAGTAACCTGGTTTGAGTACTATAATCTTAATTTTTTTCATCATATTTATAAAAAAATCAAATTTGGGTAAAATTATTCAAGTTGAGCAAAATTATTACTTGCTCTTAATACAACACAGTAGGCTTCATAGATAGTGTTCGCTAACAAGATGGCAAAATGCTGCCACTCAATTTTCCAAGTTTTTTTTATCATTGCTAAAGATTTTGATTTATACATATTATTTTTTTATCATACACTGGTTCTCTATGTCAAGAATGTTAGCAGAAGATTTTGTTTTAAAGCTATTTTCTTATTTTTGCTGCAATTTAAAGGAAATCTCAGCTTTCTATAAACATAATCTACCCTAATCTACCCTCGGTTGGCTTGCTATTTAATATATTTCATTTAGTCTTCCTCTATGACAGAAATTTAACAGAAATCTTTATAGTCTAAATATTTTATAGCATTCCTAATTATTATAGTAATCTGCAAAGATTTTATAGTACATTTACTTTTGGCTTGATGAAAGGCAGGTGTACAGAATGTTTCAGGTTTGTTTTTTTTTTACTTTTTAAGATAGCATTTCCCATCTATAAAGATAACTTTTTAAAGAAAGTCCTTCGGATAATTCATTCTTTGTTATTTTACCAACTACCCATCATGAATATTCTGCACCTAAAAATGTCATTTTCCTAGTTGTAGTATACTTATCTCAATTGCATTGATTAATAAATGGCACTGATTGCTAGGAGGGACAACTAGTAGCTAGTTGACATAGATGGAGAAAACAACCCTGGGAAAGAAGGGGGAAGAACTGCTGGACAAGACTTAACATGTTCAGAAGAAGCAATTTATTCTAGTTGATAATGAGTGTAAATTGGGATCAGGAAAATCTTACCAGATTGTAAATAATCTAACCCCACTATAGCCCAATCTTGCAATCCAACCAGTCATTTGCTTTGTATTAATTTAAGCATTGGTTTCAAAGTCCAGTACTATTACAATACTGGATTTGTACAATACTCATATAATACTGGTATTATACTGGTATATAAGTAACGGTATTGATAATCCAGAACTATTGTCATCTTCTATTGTCTGAGACAATATTTTTTTCCCCTAGCTTTAGGTAGCGACACTGAGTTTCAGTCTAGGAACAACTAGTACTGTACAATGAAGTGATGGCTCCATTTTTGTACCTGTGAAAGTCAGAATAAATTTGTACCTATGTAAATTAACATATGTACAATATTTTTTATGCAAAGTTATGCAGGAAATGAGTGTACGGGATATATTTTTTTAAAAAAGAAAACAATGTTTCTGAAGGACATATTCCAAGGTGTCAATTAACATCCTGTATTGAAATGGGGAGTTGAATGAAGTAATATTTGGAAGCAGGTAATCATCAAGACTCTGCGCCAGATACAACCTCTGCACAAACCAGGAAGAAAAACATGTACTTTTGCCATACTCAGTTTCATCAGATATGGAAGCAGCAAAAACTTAAAGGTCAAGCTTGCAATACTGGCCAAGGAAAGACATATTTCCAACAAACATTAAACTGCAATAAACAAGAGCAAAAAAAAAAAATTAAGGATCTGAATTCAACAGCAAAATGAAGATTGGTTCCACAGTGATAGTCAGGGGAAAAATTTAAGAAGATTCATTTTGAGGTCTACAAACTGATTCATCAACTCATGTGCCAATCATGTGTCAATTACAAAATTGCATGTCCTTCTTTTGCCTTTCCCTCTCTGAAATGTAAGCCTGAACCCTTTGACTTTGGAGACAGGGGATGTTTGAAGTGATTGAAAGCAAACTAAAAACCAGAAGAATTATAGGACAAGCTTTCACCTGCATGGCAAATCAGCTTGAGATTGACACTTGGTTAATGATTGGAAGGGTTAAAGGGTTTTCTGTCTCCTAATAAGTATGATGTGCTTGTTTCTTTATGTGACAGAAAAAATATGGAAGGACAAAAAGAGGATATATTAATTGCCTACAGCGGGGGTCTCCAACTTTGGCAACTTTAAGACTTGTGGACTTCAACTCCCAGAATTCCTCAACCAGTTTTGCTGGTTCTTTACAAGAATGCCACATACCACCCCAAGATTAAACCATGCCCATATTCTTCCAATGTATTTCATATTGATGGTTGAACTGTTAATGTCCCAGTGATCTCCATTTCTGAGCAACTTACTGAAGCATGATGAATTAAACATGTTTTCATTCATTTCCACAAACCCTTTCAAACAAATAGTCTGGAAGGTACAGTCCTAAATAATATAATGGCAGAAGAAAAATCTTTAGCAAAATAGTGAACAGACTAAAGAAAGGGACAGAAGTAATCAATCTGAAATTCAAGCATTACTTCCAATTCAATAGAAAACATCAGCAATGAGGGGATGCCTTTTTCATCATTAAAAAAAAAAAGAATTATGCTTTAACACCACACTTTCTCCCCAATGTTTCTAATAATGAAAGAATGCCTACGGATATTTCAAATAGCATGATCCCTTATTTTTCAAAGATTATCCCACCATCCTAGCCTTTACTCCCAGATTTTGTTGCAAATATAGTCTTCAAGGTCATATGTTCAATTGTAGGAGACATAAAAAACAAATATAACTACATTAAGAGTCCCATGCAAATAAAGCAAAATGAAAACGAAGCAGAAGTATAGAAGGTGAACAGTTTGTTACCTCATTTGTGACTGACTCATGTAAATCAATTCCATGCATAAATTAGAAAAGCTAAGAAATGCTCTTTTGGCAATCTGCTCCACAAGCAAATTGCTCTTAGTGGTAATTATATTAATTGAGAGCAGACCAGAAGTAAATTTCCAGGAAACCTGTCAGAAAGCAATCTGCTCAGTTCTGGAAGGGGGGGGTTGATTCGGATTTGTAAACTTTCCAGAATTTACTAACAGATTTAAAAAAGCAGAGAGAAAGAGCTTTGTTTCAAGAAACATGTCCCTCATCAATGCCATGGAATATATGGCAATGGGTTTCACATTTGACTCTTAGATTCTCCCAAGTGCTCTCCCCAATGAAATTAATCTAGATGAAAACATAAACAAGATGGCGGTCATACGGCAGACTCCATTCAACATTAATTCTGATCCTGAGCACGAATCTGTAAATGAAATCAAAGACCAGTTTGAGAAGATCAAGAAGCCATCTAGTGCCAAGGGTTTATGACAAAGTTTCATTCCAGGGGAAAATAAAAATCAATGTTGTGGAAAAAAACAACCTAGAAACCCCTAAGGCGGGAAGAAAGTTTAACCTTCTGAAGCCAAGGAATGGAATTCCTGATGTATTGAGCCAGGGCTGTTTGTTTTCCTGCAGCTCAGATGAAACGATTGTACCATAATTGCTCCCCCTGACTGAGCATTTGTGATAATGCATTCTCAAATTTGAGCTCATCTTTGTCCAGGAAGCTGATTGTCAGGCAAAATGCAGATGAATAGATATTCGTCAGGCAAAATGAAAGTGGGAGAAATGCCAGACAAGGATGTGCTACTTTTATTTCCATCAAACCTAAATGTCATATGCTAAAGAGCATTATAAAGACTGAAACAATTACGTGATTTACATTTCGATTCTGCTGCCTTTTACTAATAACTATGCATATTCTTTCTGCTACCTATATCCAACTACTATTCAAGAATGATGCTGAAGGCCCATAAATTTGACAAATTTATGAGTCAATTCCCTGGAAATGCTAGCAGCTATAGGAGATGACTTTAATGCTAGGGTAAGGTTCTCGTATATAGTCCTTTACTTTAAATTTGAACTTGCTGAACAAATATATTTTTATAGTCAATGACCAGTACAAAAAGAGAGAGAAACTATGCATATGTAAGTAAATAAATAAGGAGGTAAACTTAAAATAGCATAAAAATACAGGTATAAAACCTATTTGATTGGATCTAGTCTAGTTAACTAATCCTTTGAAACCTAGTATCAATAAAGTATATTTGCTTTATTTGCTATGTTGCAGTACAATACTTGGTTGGGTGCACATATGAATAAATAAGAGAAAATGAAATAATTTTCTGGTATACAATACTAAAGGGAGATAAAACAGAATTTTGCCTAGCTAAGCCTGCTGATATTCCTACATTGATAACATAATTTCTCAGCCTCCCTTTCCTCTATACATACTTACTGTATTTCTGGTTTTAAAAAATGGCTATGCTTAGCAATTTTGAAGTTGTATTGATTTTTTAAAGCTGTTGTATATTCTGTTATTTTGATTAGTTTAGCATAATAAAATAAATAAAATAAATAAATTAACTTAGCATAATAAAATATAACTTTTAAGTGTTTCCAGTAGCACCACCACCCCAAATTTGCCTCAACTAAACAAAATAGCCTATTAGTCAAATAAGACATGAAGCTTTCTTGCAGGCTCCTTCCTTTAATAATTTAAATCTAAAAAATATAAATGAAATATTTTTAGATGTAAATTACTGATAGTGGGGATTGACCAGGATGAGTGCCATCTTTAGTTCAATAATCAGTGGTGTCTTCTTACACTATTTGGACAAGTACTTACACTACTTGAACAACTTCAAAATAAATAGTTATCTTCTGTCTTGGGAGTTATTTGTGGAAAATTTGTACTTACCAAGTTTAAATGCAGAAATGAGTTCTTATATCAAGTGGTTATGAAAAGTAAATATTTTTCAATTTTCACACACTACAAGACTATGGACACATTTGTGACAATTTGTAAACAAACACTGATACACCCTGGTTCTATTTAATGAATAAAATGATGATAATGATGATGGTGTTCCAGTGGCAAACTGGTCTCAGGGAAAAAAAATTATAAAGGAAGCTTTCAAGCCCTCATCCAAGTCCAACCAGAACTAATTCTCCTAAAGCAGGACATGGTCTACTTGTGAGGAGTTCCTGATTCCCCAAAAATAAACCATTACCGCTATGATAGCCTTCCTTGAATTCTGATGTTTCTCTGTGCCTCTGTCCTCTTAACTTGGTGCAGACACCACTCTCCAAGACTTGATGAAACTATAATTTCATCAGAACATAAGTACTCTGCAGGAGACTTTGTTCTTTAGATCAAGAGTCAGCAGATTTCTCACCCTGTGCTTCCCCTCTTCAAATAAGGAGATAGGAATATGAACATTTTTGCAAATAAAATAATTAAAATGCTCAAAAATAAGTTAACTAAATTGTATGCTTACTACCATTATAGGCTTAAACACAGTTGTATGCTTAAACACACTGCCAAGTTAGGCTTCACTCCATGTAATTTTCTTAGTAATGTGATTGCTAAGATCACTTAGACAAGTGATTTCATGATTGCCTTCTTCCGGGTAATTCTTTTTATTTCCCAGCCTAACCTAGAACAAGTAATGTAAAATGGTTATTTAAAATTTCAATCAAAACATCTTAGGTGAAGTGGTTTATTGTAAGGGATACAATAAATATTTTTCCCTAGGATCTAAGTACAGAGGGCAAAACAATCAACAATGCTAAGATCTTGGGTTTCATTTCAGTCAATGTTTTAGCTATTATCTACCATTGGAATTTCTTTTCTTTGGAGGGGGAGGACAATAGATTTAGTTGAGGAAATTATAGAAGGCAAAGGAATTTTATGCAAGAATGGCAACAATAGGGTGACCAAACGTCCTCTTTTCCCCGGACATGTCCTCTTTTTCCATCCAGTCCGGGGCGTCCGGGCGGGTTTTTATAAATTTATAAAATTTACCCGGACGCCC
>JANHFJ010008181.1:165805-176568 GCA_032468195.1 Cerberus rynchops
GAAAATGACTGTTTAACACAGAAAATTCACTATTCCTTCTAAAACTTCAATTTTGCTAAATGATAATGATGTTTACCGCATCCTGGTAAAACAATTCAGAAATGATAATAGGTATCATTGTTCAGATTTCTCAACAGTCAATGTCTGATTATTAGACACTGGAACAGCTTTCCTCCAGAAGTTATGGGTGCTCCATCACTAGAGGTTTCCAAGAAGAAATTGAACAAACATTTGTCCTGAATGATATAGAATAGGGGTGTCAAACTCACAGTCTGTGGGCCTGATGCATCATGCACTGGCCACACCCGCACCCAGTTTAGCAAAGGGGGGAAGTCGTGATACGTCACATGATGAAAATGTGATATAATGAGTTTGACACCCGTGGTATAGAGTCTCCTCAAGCAGGGGTTGGACTAGAAGACCTCCATGATCCCTTCCAACTCTGTTATTCTATATTGTATAATTACTTTTAACATCATCAGTGTAATGTAATTTGTACTCTTATTCTAAGAGCGCTGATAGAGAAACAGATTCAGCAAAAATCCTCCAAGTGTTTGGAATAATACATTGATCCCAGCATAAATGTTTGTAGAGATTTTTGTTCCACTTATTTAGATGCAGGTATTAACTTAAGGTAGGAACTTATACACACATATATAGCTTGTTGGGGATTGGGAAAATGATGTTCCATTTAATGAAGTGACTATATGATGAAGTGGACAATAGTCAACATCATTCTTTGTCAGTTTTCCCCTCACAGATTACACACCTCTCTGTTGTAAAGATACTTCCAGAAAATATCTATCAGCAGTAATAGATATGAGAAGGAAAACAAGATTTTTGAACTACAGCTTCATCCTTTATTCAAAAAGTCATGCAAATCATAATTTCCATGTTATATTTTAAAAACAAAATTGTCATGCATGGTTATTTTCATATTACAGTATGTTGGTTTCTGAAATGACTAATTTCAAAAGTAGGGCATGAAAATCAATGCTTAGTCAGAAAGAGTACTGCTGCAAAAAAACTCCTTATTAAAGGTTCTAGAAATGTATTATTAATTAAACAATATGGGTGATTTTTCCTTGGTTGTTCACATTTTTGATAGGCTACCAAAACATTATCTTGTAATGGCATTAAAAGAGGTTAGTTTTCAACCTGGTTGTCCAATTGTTTCTCTAGCTTTCTATGATTTGAATTGGAGATGAATTTGTTTGATTGCTTACCTACATGGTACCTTTTTGTCATTATATTCTAATGCTGACATTCTTATCTTTATGTCTATGCGTTCTTCAGCTTTGAGGATAACAGACCCTTCATCAAGTAAGAATGACCTGAATGACTGATAAATTCTATTTATCAGTGTGTTCTCATGAACTGGCTGTCAGATCAGTATTTAAAAATCATTACAGCTTCTGTCATTCATCTTTGAGAGAGGCAGAAGAGCAAACTGTGAGGGAAAAACTGTAAGGCCTAAAGTTTTATGCTGTATCTATTTTGATTGGCAATTACTTGGACAACTTATTCAATACTATTTATTATAGCTTTGAGATACCTTCTCCATTCTATCCAGAACATTTATTGATGCAGGTGATTGGCAGGATTCTTTTTAAATGCAGGAGTCCTAATACTCTTTATTCAATGTGAAAAAAAATGATCCTAAACTGACAACTTAAGATACACAGAAATAAATAATTAATCAAAAGTATTTAGATCTCTTCTTTATATTTCTTGAAAACTGAAGACTTCTAATAACACCCCTGTATTTAGAACAGCTGAATGTTAAGAGACACAGCAAAATATTAATTATGGGCCTTAGATAATGCATGGCACCACCACCCCAAATCCTGCAATCAGTGGTATTATCTTTGCAAGTGCTGCTACTTTACAGTGGACTTTCAGTTTGTTCTTCTGGTGAAGAATCATTTTTGTTCATTTATTTTGTCTCATTCTCATCACTGTCATTCTTTTACAAGATTATGAGATGCAATCTATTACATTGGATTGGATTACTATATAGAGTCCAAATCTTAATTGTGTATAATTGTTAGCCAGTGTTAAAATATATCAATTTATAACAAACTATTATCAGCTGCACCTTTTACATGCATCACTTTTACACACAAACACACAACATGTAGAAAATCTTTCATAATGTACTTCCTGCTTGATATACATCTGTTACTGATTTGATTATACACTTCCTAAATCAATCATCTGTCCTTCCTGCATTTAACAAAAGATTAAGAGGAAGATTTTCTACTATAGATTTTAGGAACAATAGCAGCCTCAAAGAAAAAAATATTTAAAAGAGTTGTTTAATTATAGTGCTTTTTGGTCGAGGGTGTGATGAAGAGCTGTGAGAAGTTCTGGTGGGTTTTAATTCCTATAGCAGATTTTCCTCTTTGCAGGTGGTTGCCTTATTATGCCAGCAGAAGCATCTGCCACTACCATTATTCCAGTGGTAGTTGGGTAAATGGAGTATGTTTATTTGGGAACCATGGATTCTAGAAGTCAGTGGAAAAGCTTAACCAAAAAAAAAAAAGGATTAATTAATGTGGAAAGTGCAGCAAAAAAGGAAAAAGCTACGTCCTCAGCTTCTAACTTGGCTGATCTAAGCAGTCCTAGGAAAGTGTTCATTTCTCTCACAAGGATTTTTTCTGATAGCATTGATGGGAGAAGATCCTTAAAATATAGATTGAGCTAACACTTATTTGAATTAACTCTGTTCCATTATTGCCCTTATATTTTGGAGGAAGAGCTAAAGTTGAAAGAAAATACTTGCCTAACTTTGGAATGTCCATTGTTGTTCCCTGGACACATTTCTTGGTCCTGCAAAACTTCCACCCTCATTTGACAGTTCATATGTATTTTTAGTTATATTTATTTTTAGGAAACTGGCATCTTACAAAGCCTATGAACAGATCTCCAATATTATCTTTATTTACCAGAATGCCTTGGGTCATGTATGACTTTGTTAGAACATATAAATGGGGAGTGAGGGTAGCATTGTCACCAGTTTGCCTTCTAAACATATACATGCTTTGAAAATAAGTGTGCCCACTTTAACAGTCATTCGATGAATCGACAAGACCTCCCTGGAGTCTTCCTGTGAAATGGTCCCTCACATGCTCTCTAAATTCCACATTTTCTTAACAACACAAATATGTATGGAGTCTTGCTCCACATCGACTTCTAAATTCATAATATGGTTGTTGTGTGCACTAGAAAATTCCTGATTCACAATTCATTTTCTTAGCAAATGTATTATATGGCTTAGCTGACCTTGTTCATACTTGTTCAAAAAGATTTCCAAGATTGGATTTTGCTACTACTTAGAGAAGAGACCAACAGGTCAAAGAGGAGGAACAGTAGCAAGAGACACTGTCAAGCACTTCTATACTGTTGCCAAGAAAACTATAGGAACATGCCCGTGAAGTCTCTCAGAGTTATTTTTATAAGCACTTCTTATCTCTTCTAAAAATTGACAAATAAAAAAACCTATATTTTTTAGAAAAATAATCTTAAAATGAGATTACAGGAATCATTTTGTTGTATCATTATGTTTCATGCATTTTTAAAGGGAACTCTAAACAATAACATTTCTTCATCATTATATCACGTTCTCCTAATTCATTCTACTTAATCACAAATTATTATACTTGTTCATTCTTTTTATCCTACATTTATCCTTTTCAGTAATACATCAAAATCACTTTAGATGATCAGCCACCTCAATTCTTAGAATATATACACTACACTGTTGTTTTGCAGTAACTAAAACTCAGCTAATCAGATTATTACTTTAGTTCAGTCATTGATCTGCCTTCAATAACATACTGTAAGGCAGTTACATAAGATTAAAAAATAAATATGATATATAAATGGAATAAAGAAAGATAAATTGAACATAGCAATAATAGGTGAAAATGTCTTAATTCAAATAAACCAGTTACATCTCTGAGGCTATTAGCAGTAAATCTTCAGTTAAGAGGTTGAGGTTGGCCAAATAAGAAACAGACAACACATGGATTCCCAGAAAGTTTAAATTATTTTTATACATCAACATAATCTTGAAAGACTGTTCAGGCTTCTCTATTTCCCTATTCATACTAAACAAACTAAGGTGGGATTATTTTGAGTTAGTTTCTCATACTTCTATTGCTAGTCTGTGACAAACATTAGACAAGTTTTCTCCAAATCTCTCCATAATGCCTTCTTTTTTCTTTCCCCCTTAATAACTCTCCCATATCTTCCACAAGGTCAACTCTGTATTTTTTATAAGCAACCATCATAAATTATAACTAAAAACAGATAAAAAGTTAAATTATTGTTATGGTTAAACTTTAAACAATTTTAATCAAATCAAAATATCCCTACTGAGATCCTGCCAAATCTTTCTGGCTATTAAACAGAAGTTGACAATGTTAGAAGAGAATGCATCACTCTGGCCAGGTAAAAGATAATTGAGATAAAAACAATCAGGACAGCCTGGCTACGAGTTAATAAATTTACAACACAGATGTGTGTGAGCTTCTGTTTCAACAGCTTCTGATTTAGAGTGACAAATTCATTCAGTATATGAACGTTTTCTGGAATTGGCCTTCCAGAGACTGTAGTTTACAAGGCATTATATTGCATAAAATCCAATTATTTCATGGTTAATAATAGTATGGTGACAAAAAGCATCATATTGATTGCTCCTTTCCCCCATTATGCACATTGGCAGTGGAGCACCAAGAAGGTAAAATATAAACAGTAGAAGTTATATCTAATTTCTAACGGAGACCAGTTTGAAGGCTCAATCAAATATCCTCTCTAACTGCAACTGGAAAATGCCTTACTAATAATTCTCTAAGGACAGGATCCTGTGACAGAGCTTTAATCTCAACCCCAGAGTTAATCTGCAGTTTATCCATGCTATAAATAGGGGCTCCCAACAAAGCTGGAGAAAGCAGAAAGCCTCCATCCATCTCATGAAGGAGGTTTGATAGATGGCTAAGCCTGTGAGTCTAACCATTTGTCAAAACCCACATCCTCTGCTGAAGAAAGCATTAGGAAAAGCAGCTGGTGATGTCATCAGGTAGTCCACGGATCACTTTCCTTTATTTATTCCTATTAAAGCTAAAGAGGCAGAAAGAGCTATACTGTTGAGACAAAACAAGTGAAGCTAGAATATTTTGTGCCATCTCATAGGCTGTCTATATACAGTATGCCTGAGAGTACCATGTAGCCAGGCAGGTTTGCCATCAATAGATATACTTAAGAGAATCCTAGCTAGTAGTGCCTTAAGTCTGGTTTCCTGCATTAGACTTCATGATCTAAATTCTTCCTATTCTATGATTTTGTGAAGAGGAAAAAAATCCAAACTTGTTACTACAAGAACACAAATAATCAACAAATAAAATCATCTATTCAGATTTAAACCTTTATGCACATATGATTAGTCTGGCTAAAATACATATGCTGTTGGAGGACTATGGCTGCTTCTTCATTGCTACATAATGTGCAGCCCTTTGTCTGCTCTTTTCTATTAGAAATTCACACACCATCTAACTACTATTTCTTATCAGGTAGTTTAGACAGAGAACATGACATGATCAGCTAATTGTACTATATTGTAAGGTTGGAGGTATTAACATAATCTTGCAGGTTTGAAAGCACAATTGTCCCCCCATCTCTTCACCGCCAAGATATTAGGGAAGATCTCTTCTGAACTCTAGCCTACCCACTATCTAGGTGTGGACTATGCTAGGCAGCAGTTCTGGGCCCAATCCCTCAAGATCTATCCCATGCAAATTGTGCCTATTTTTGCTTTGATAAAATCAAAATATACGACACTATTTCTCTATTTCTAATTTTTTTTCTAATAGTCTCATTCACACTTGTTATCTTGGTTGTGATTCTGACAAAGCTTGAAAACTATGGTGGTTATCAAAGTGGAATATACAGACTATGAGAGTACAGTTTATTCTCAGATATGAAACCAGGGTTTATAATTAGTTGTACAGTCCCAGGGCATAGGTGAAAGAAGATTTTTAACATAATAAAATGGGTTTGAACCATTTCTTTCTAGTTCCTTACTGCCTTGTGAATAGTTGATACTGGTTGTCATATGAATAAATGTATACTTCTAAGCAAACTGCAAACTTTTCCTTCATGAACAGTGAAGCACTTTCTGTTACTAATTTATCAGGGCATTTTTATCTAATTATTATGTTTTCTAAAACAATTGATGAGAGTAAAACCTGTAAGATTGACTGAAGTTGCAGGCTGTGAATGAAGGAATTAAGAGTCTATATCAAATAAATGCTTCTGGCCTTTAAATTCATAAATATTAAATTGGAGTTAATATTTACTCCAATTCCCTTCCAGATTCGTGGCACTGAAGCAACAATTAGTGAGGTTTTGTTCACTAGAAAAGTTTATTCTTCTGGCAAGAATTGTAGCCAGCCAGCCAGCTACAAACATTTAAAGAATTTGACTTGGCTACCATGCAGATAGTTTTATATTTTGCATTTAATGATGATTCATCTTTTCTTCAGTACTTTGTGCCACATTGCAGCACAACACCATAACAATTCTGTCAACATAGAGAATTAATATCTGTAATGTTGTACATCTCTCTCAGCAAAGAATTGGTTAAATCTAGTGGGCATGCTGTGTGAATGTACTTTGTATGAAGTCTACTATTGCCTGTGACTCTGAGTCAGCAGAAGTAATATGTTGTAAAAAAAGTAATCAGAAATAGTCTTTGAGACAGGCACTTCTGTTTCATTGATTCTAAAAGTCATATTAAGCTTGAATCAGTTAACACTACCAATTATCACAAAAAGTATCTGCTACTATAGCTATTTTCATGGATAATATGCAATACAAAGGTAGTATCTTATAATCTGAAGAAACCCTTAGCATCTTGTTGCTAATTAAGCCAAATCTTTTGAATTATATCAGGGGAATTAATGATCTGAGACGTGTATGAAATGATTCCAGACCATAGACTTCAACTCTGCTACATCATCTTGAAAAAATGCATCCTTGCTTTTTCCATTTTCTATTAGATATTTAACTATGTACTCTCAAGTGTCTCTGCCTTTTCTGAATCCAGCTTGCACACCTGTTATTTCACAGTCCATATATTGATAACATTTCGATTGAAAGATATGGAATATCATTTTGCTAGCATGTGAGCTAAGTGCAATTGATTCATAGTTTGAGCATTCTTTAATACTGCCTGTTTTTATATTGGAATATAAAGCAATCTTTCCAAGTCCCTTTGTCTCATACCTGCCTATAAATCACAAGTAAAACCTCATACTATTGTAAGATTGTTCAAAGTTCTGCTGGTATTTCACCAATTCTTGCCATCTCATTGTTAGCATTTTTTCTCACATTTAACTTCACTTTCCAGACTATTTTTTCTAGATCAGGGATAAAACTTTAACTTTCATATGTATTTGTCACTTGGAAATTTGTTCTGTATAGTTTTTTTTAATTTTTATAGCATCTCCTCTTTAAATCTTTTTTTCAGTAAATCTTTGCCTTTGCTTTTTATTGTGCCTATTTTTGCAGTTTCCCTCCATTACTGTATTTTTCACAAATAAATCTGATTCAATTGTTATCTTTATTTTCCTTGCACTATTGATTTAGATATAATTTACTATCTTATCTTGCTGTTCTCAGAAACTCTGTATTTAATTGGATAAATTTTCCTCTTGTTTGTTGCCTATTGCTGTCTCCTGGTCTTCAGCTATATTCAGCAGAACAGCTGATAGCTATCTCACTTTCTTTTGCTTTTCTATTTTGGAATGTTTTTGTTTGCTCTATCTTTAATAGTGTCATAAATTTCAGAGCAGAATTCTTTAGCCACCCTGTTCATCAAGTTAAATCAAATAAATATATTCATACCCACTACGTATAAAATAGTCCTGAGGTCATATTAGGTTTGACTGATAATTTTGTTTTCTTTAACGTTAATTCTGCAAGAAGTTCATGGTCTAAGACACAGTCAATTTGACAAGTTAGTAGTTTTTCCATCTTGGTTTGCAGTGTATATAATTAATTAATTAATTGTGGTGTTGTCCATATGATGATGCCCATGTTTAGTATAATCTTTTAGGTTGTTGGAAAAAGGCATTTGTGATAAACACTGAATTTTCTAGGCACAATTCCATGTATATATTTCTTTCATTTTATACCCCATGGCCTAAAATTTTACTTATTATTATTTGATTTTTAACTTTAGCATTCCAGTTTCTTATAATATTTATGTTCCATTGGAATCTTTCACTTCCTCTGTATCTGTGGATGGAACATAGATTTAGATCACTAATATTGATTTGCTTGTCTTGGACCGGAATCAAGATTATTCTATCGCTTTGTAGATTTGTATCCAAACACTGACTTGACACCCTTTGATGGCTACTTTATTTCTTCTATGATTTTCTTGTCTGAGATAGAAGATTTGATGGTTTTATATGTTAAATGACCTATTACAGTGCATTTTTTTTTCCAGTAAGTCCTAGAATATCAAACTTCAGTTTTGGCATATAATGGCATAAAATTTGTCTAGGTTCGTGGCTATAATGATGGTATAAATAATTTGCAAGATCAAACTTTTATCTTTGGTCATATCAGCAGCAAGGTATTTTTTCAGGTTTAATCCAAAAGGAACTCTCCTAGTTGCCCTTTTTCCCTATAGCTGTCTGGAAACCTTCTGTCTCTGGGAGATCATCTTCAATATCATGTTGACATTAACCTAGGTGTTAAATGACATTTGTTTTCTTGACAGATTACTAAAGTGGATTACTTCCATCCTACAGTGGATCACATTTACTCTGCAATTATAAATAAGCCTTCTGGGAGTACACAGCTTCATTAGTATAGCTCATAGTCTCTTTTACCACTAGAAGCTCTTTTACCACTAGAAAGCAACAGTCTGTGAAGAGGCCAAATTATACAGGCCTAAACATTTTCTGCAGGCTTCTATGTTCTTTGATGAAAGCAAGCATGCCCACAGATCAAGTTTTTCCTGGGCAAAAATATTGATCCCATTTTCTGAAGACAAAACTGAAATCATTCTTATTTGCAGTAGCAACACAGAGCATTTTTTTAAAAAATTGCAATGTCTGTGATCCTATGGTTACATGGAGAGCACCTATCTGAATTTTCATTTCATTTCCTATAGCAATATTGTTTCCAGTTAGCTTTCCAACAAGCCTCCCACTATCAAAAGTTTCTGGGGGAGAAAATTCCACAATTAGTCCTCACATCTGTAGGACTTAGAAGCAGGAATTTCCAAAACTGCTGGAGATTCAAACTTTCTGACACTCATTAATTTTTAATAAAATGATTGGAGACTTTTCATTAAAAATATTAACTTAGCTTATTTAAAGTATGTAAATGACCTTATAGTTCTTTTTCAAATTTTCTAATAGAAATTTCATTCCAGCATTTGTGGGTTCCTCCTTTCCTTATAAGATAATATCTGCTGGGTATATTCACTGCTTAGAATCTCATTTCATTATAGATATGAAATTGGGGCAGAGCCAGAAGTTACGTATAATCTCAACATTAGAGATTATAGACACACACAGAAAGAGAAAGAGAGAGAGAGAGAGAGAGAGAGAGAGAGAGAGAAGGATATATGCATAATGTTTATTAGACTTCCTATGAGAAAATTTAGAGATGTATTCCATCGTCATAGTAATCTTCTCAGGCATACAGTTTGTAACGCTGGCAAAACTTCTCATGGCCCATGAAAACCAGTGAGACACCATGATACTGTTAAAAATAATGCAGTTTTCTTTACTCTCCATGATATTTCAGGATTACTATTCCTTGAATAATCAAATATTGTTTGATCATCTCCTTATATTTGTCCTGAACTTCCAAACAGAAAATAGAATTACCTTGCATTTTATTTTACCACAGTGCTTAATTCATTTTATGCATTCTAGAAACTTATAAGTCTCTCATATCTGAACAATCACTAAATGGCAGTACAGAAGCATAGATGGCATTGAATGGTCATCTGAAATTTTGCATAGTTTTATGATTGTTCCACATAATTTCAAACCACATGGATCTAACATGTGGCATTGAATGGTCATCTGAATTTTTGCATAGTTTTATTGTTCCACATAATTTCAAACCACATGGATCTATAACAGTTCCGGTAGTACTTATTCTTGCATCTGAATTTTTTCACTACTACTTTGTCTACAAACAGTATACATTTTAAATTGCTTGTGCTGCACCTGCAGTCCTATTGCTCCTATTTCTTTCATTTCTAATTCAGTGAAAATGTTGAATAACTTTGGTGTTAATCAAACATATTTCAGATTTCTAAATTGATCTGATAACTGTTACCAGCTCTGTGCAATTCTGAGACTTCTTAGGGAAATACCAAAATTAATGCATTCACCTGGGAACACAACCAAATAGAGGCTAGAATATAATATTCCTTGTAGTTTACCCACTTTTTAGACTCCATGCACCTACTTGCTAATACAGGAATGCTTTGTATGCTCACTGAAATGACGTACTATAGATTTAAAGTATTCTACTCTACATAGGTTAGAACTGTCCCGAATGAGGCTAATCCACTGCAATCTCCTATAGTTAGAAAAAAACAACCTTTACAAATTATCAGATTAATCTGGGTCAAAATAACTACAATATTCCAAGTCATGTAATATTTTGTAACCCAAATTTCACCACAATTGCAAAGCAACAATTTAAGAGTTGCATGGTCTGTCCTG